>RJWK010016325.1:0-35448 GCA_004363435.1 Platanista minor | reverse complement strand
TTTTTTTTTTTTTTTTTTTTTTTTTTTTTTTTTTTTTTTTTGCTGTATGCGGGCCTCTCCCTGTTGTGGCCTCTTCCGTTGCGGAGCACAGGCTCAGGATGCGCAGGCTCAGCGGCCATGGCTCACAGGCCCAGCTGCTCCGCAGCATGTGGGATCTTCCCGTACTGGGGCACGAACCCATGTCCCCTGCATTGGCAGGCGGGCTCTCAACCACTGCGCCACCAGGGAAGCCCTCCTGTTTCTTAAGGTAGGATTGTACTGCTATAAACTTCCCTCTTACAACTGCTTTTGCTGCATACCATAGGTTTTGGGTCATCGTGTCTGCCTTGTCCTTTGTTTCTAGGTATTTTTTGATTTCCTCTTTGATTTCTTCAGTGATCACTTCTTTATTAAGTAGTGTATTGTTTAGACTCCATATGTTTGTATTTTTTACAGATATTTTCCTGTAATTGATATCTAGTCTCATAGTTTTGTGGTCGGAAAAGATACTTGATACAATTTCTATTTTCTTAAATTTACGAAGGCTTGATTTGTGACCCAAGATATGATCTATCCTGGAGAATGATCCATGAGCACTTGAGAAAAATGTGTATTCTGTTTTTTTTGGATGGAATGTCCTATAAATATCAATTAAGTCCATCTTGTTTAATGTATCGTATAAAGCTTGTGTTTCCTTATTTATTTTCATTTTGGATTGTCTGTGCATTGGTGAAAGTGGGGTGTTAAAGTCCCCTACTATGAATGTGTTACTGTCAGTTTCCCCTTTTATGGCTGTTAGTATTTTCCTTTTGTATTGGGGTGCTCCTATGTTGGGTGCATAAATATTTACAATTGTTATATATTCTTCTTGGATCGATCCCTTGATCATTTTGTAGTGTCCTTTGTCTCTTCTAATAGTCTTTATTTTAAAGTCTACTTTGTCGGATATGAGAATTGCTACTCCAGCTTTCTTTTGGTTTCCATTTGCATGGACTATCTTTTTCCATCCCCTCACTTTCAGTCTGTATGTGTCTCTAGGTCTGAAGTGGGCCTCTTGTAGACAGCATATATATGGGTCTTGTTCTTGTATCCATTCAGCCAGTCTGTATCTTTTGGTGGGAGCATTTAAGCCATTTACGTTTAAGGTAATTATCAATATGTATGTTCCTCTTCCCATTTTCTTGATTGTTTTGGGTTTGTTATTGTAGGTTTTTTCCTTCTCTTGTATTTCTTGCCTAGAGAAGTACCTTTAGCATTTGTTGTAAAGCTGGTTTGGTGGTGCTGAATTCTCTCAGCTTTTGCTTGTCTGTAAAGGTTTTAATTTCTCCATCAAATCTTAATGAGATGCTTGCTGAGTAGAGTAATTTTGGTTGTAGGTTTTTCTCCTTCATCACTTTAAATGTGTCCTGCCAGTCCCTTCTGGATTGCAGAGTTTCTGCTGAAAGATCAGCTGTTAACCTTATGGGGATTCCCTTGTGTGTGATTTGTTGTTTTTCCCTTGCTGCTTTTAATATGTTTTCTTTGTATTTACTTTTCGACAGTTTGATTAGTATGTGTCTTGGCGTGTTTCTCCTTGGATTTATCCTGTATGGGACTCTCTGTGCTTCCTGGACTTGATTAACTGTTTCCTTTCCTATATTAGAGAAGTTTTCAACTACAATCTCTTCAAATATTTTCTCAGTCCCTTTCTTTTTCTCTTCTTCTTCTGGAACCCCTATAATTCGAATGTTGGTGCATTTACTGTTGTCCCAGATGTCTCTGAGGCTGTCCTCAGTTTATTTCATTCTTTTTTCTTTATTCTGCTCTGCAGTAGTTATTTCCACTGTTTTATCTTCCGGGTCACTTATCCGTTCTTCTGCCTCAGTTATTCTGCTATTGATCCCCTCTAGAGTATTTTTAATCTCATTTATTGTTTTGTTCATCGTTGCTTGTTTCATCTTTAGTTCTTCTAGGTCCTTGTTAAATGTTTCTTGCATTTTCTTTATTCTGTTTCCAAGATTTTGGTTCCATCTTTACTATCATTATTCTGAATTCTTTTTCAGGTAGACTGTCTATTTCCTCTTCATTTGTTAGGCCTGGTGGGTTTTTATCTTGCTCCTTCTTCTGCTGTGTGTTTTTCTGTCTTCTCATTTTGCTTATCTTACTGTGTTTGGGGTCTCCTTTTTGCAGGCTGCAGGTTCGTAGTTCCCGTTGTTTTTGTTGTCTGTCTCTAGTGGCTAAAGTTGGTTCAGTGGGTTGTGTAGGCTTCCTGGTAGAGGGGAGTAGTGCCTGTGTTCTGGTGGATGAGGCTCGATCTTGTCTTTCTGGTGGCAGGTCCACGTCTGGTGGTATGTTTGGGGGTGTGTGTGGACTTAATTATGATTTTAGGCAGTCTCCCTTCTAATGGGTGGGACTGTGTTCCTGTCTTGCTAGTTGTTTGGCATAGGGTGTCCAGCACTGTAGCTTGCTGGTCGTTGAGTGAAGCTGAGTGCTGGTGTTGAGATGGAGATCTCTGGGAGATTTTCACCATTTGATATTATGTGGAGCTGGGAGGTCTCTTGTGGACCAGTATCCTGAAGTTGGCTCTCCCACCTCAGAGGTACAGCACTGACTCCTGGCTGCAGCACCAAGAGCCTTTCATCCACACGGCTCAGAATAAAAGGGAGAAAAAGAAGAAAGAAAGGAAGGAAGAAAGGAAGGGAGGGAAGGGATAAAATAAAATAATTAAAATAAAAAATAATTATTAAGGAAAAAAATTTTTTTTAAAGAAAAGAAAACCCGATGGATAGAACCCTAGGACAAATGGTGAAAACAAAGTATACAGACAAAATCTCACACAGAAGAATACACATACACACTCACAAAAAGAGGAAAAGTGGAAAAAATAATAAATCTTGCCCTCAAAGTCCACCTCCTCAATTTGGGATGATTCGTTTTCTATTTATGTATTCCACAGATGCAGGGTACATCAAGTTGATTGTGGAGATTTAATCCGCTGCTCCTGAGGCTGCTGTGGGTGATCTCCCTTTCTCTTCTTTGTTCGAAAAGCTCCCGGGGCTCAGCTTTGGATTTGGGCCCACCTCTGCGTGTAGGTCGCCGGAGGGCGTCTGTTCTGCGCTCAGACAGGACAGGGTTAAAGGAGCAGCTGACTCGGGGTTTCTGGTTCACTCAGGCCGGGGGGAGGGAGGGCTGCTGATGCGGGGCGAGCCTGAGGCAGCAGAGGCCAGCAGGACATTGCACCAGCCTGAGGCGCGCCGTGCATTCTCCCAGGGAAGTTGTCCCTGGATCCCAGGACCCTGGCAGTGGCGGGCTGCACAGGCTCCCTGGAAGGGAGGTGTGCCTAGTGACCGGTGCTCGCACACAGGCTTCTTTGTGGCAGCAGCAGCTGCCTTAGTGTCTCATGCCCGTCTCTGGGGTCCGTGCTGTTAGCCGCGGCTCGCGCCCGTCTCTGGAGCTCCTTTAAGCAGAGCTCTTAATCCCCTCTCTTCGCGCAGCAGGAAACATAGAGGGAAGAAAAAGTCTCTTGCCTCTTCGGTAGGTCCAGACTTTTCCCCGGACACCCTCCCGGCTAGCTGTGGTGCACTAACCCTTTGCAGGCTGTGTTCATGCCGCCGACCCCAGTCCTCTCCCTGCGCTCCAACTGAAGCCCGAGCCTCAGCTCCCAGCCCCGCCCTCCCCGGCGGGTGAGCAGACAAGCCTCTCGTGCTGGTGAGTGTCACTCGGCACTGATTCTCTGTGCAGGAATCTCTCCTCTTTGCCCTCTGCACCCCTGTTGCTGTGCTCTCCTCTGCGGCTCCAACGTTTCCCCCCTCCTCCACCCGCAGTCTCCACTCACAAAGGGGCTTCCTAGTGTGTGGAAACCTTTCCTCCTTCACAGCTCCCTCCCACTGGTACAAGTCCCGTCCCTATTCTTTTGTCTCTGTTTATTCTTTTTTCTTTTGCCCTACCCAAGTATGTGGGGAGTTTCTTGCCTTTTGGGAGGTCTGAGGTATTATGCCAGTATTCAGAATGTGTTCTTTAGGAGTTGTTCCTCGTGTAGCTGTGTTTCTGGTGTATCTGTGGGGAGGAAGGTGATCACATCTTACTCTTCCACCATCTTCCCCTTCTCCTGTTCTTGGAAATCTTAATTTCAGTCTCATGAACTTTGGTTCAGTATCTGATTCAGTCAAACTCATTCTACCTTAGAAAGATTCTGTCGACCTAAAGTGTTTTTCCTTTTAAGTAAAGACGTGTATGTCATCCCCAAGAGAGTCTGGCCAAGCAGGTTTTAAGCCCAGTTGGGGCCTCACTTTGCTCACACTCAATGCCTAATACTGACACACATATAGGTCCCTTTCATCGAGAAAAAATCAAAGGTCTAAAGGAAGCACACTTGGAAATCTGCAGGATGTCATACTGAACTTCAGGTCTCTGAAGTGTTGAGTGCCACCAACTTTTTCTGTCGGTGGCACACAACAGTTTATTGAGGGCTAGAAAAGTGAACAACAGCTCAAAGGCAGTATGGAGGTGAGCCTTTGAGAAGTACAAAGAAAAAAGTGGAAAATTGGTAGGGAAAATGTTGTATTTATAGGAAGAATAAATCCTTTTGCATTTTATCGAGCTTGCATCTAAATACGGTAATAGGGAAACTAGGAAGAACAGATTTGACAGAGGTAAAATAAAGAAATGAAACTTTCCCAGCCCGTGAAGTGATCAATATTAACAGATGCATAACCTTCTGGGTTGAAAAAAAAAAAAGTCCATTTTTAAAGAGGAAAAAAATAAATTGCAACTTAACACAAGAAAACAGAAAGCATTTTGTGCTTTTGCCATTGATTGTACTCTGAACAGCAAGCTCATTGGGGCTGGCCTGCTCCCTGACCGCAGCCTGTTCTGTCTTTGCAGGATGATGTGGGCAGCAGGGACCGTGGCCGCCATGTCCAGCATCACATTTCCAGCAGTCAGTGCCCTCGTCTCTCGGAATGCGGAGTCAGATCAGCAAGGTGAGGTCACTGTTTTCCTCCTTCAACGGAGACGTACCTGCCATAAGCATGAGCAACTCTGAGCCTCTCTTCCCATCAACAAAGCAAGAGGTTACAGCCATGTGGTCCCTGCTGAACAATCATACCTATTTACTTTGGCAAATAGGAAAATTCTGTTTTCCTTCCTACTTTGATCTTTGATCATATTTTTGAAATCTGGACTCAGCAGGTCAGAATACTAAGACAGCTATCCATTTTCTCTTTTCAGTTTTGACTCCTCTTTTATTTGTCACTGTTAGAATTTACTAGACTTTAATCATATTTTAACAGACTAGTTAGTAAAACAATGAGTTCTTTATTTAATCATTGAAATTTCTTTAATTTGGAATCACTCAAAGTCCATTACTCAATTTAGGAAATGATTCTTTGAGTGGATAAAGAAAAATAAATCTGAGTAGGTCTTGATAATTGGATGCAGAGTGAGAGACAAAATTAAGATGACTATGTAGAGTAGCACTCTGTCTAGACTCTTACTTCATCCTTCTTGTGCCTCTGGCTTCCCTATCAAGCAGTTCCTACTGCCAAAATTAGTCCTTTTCTTTCTCCATCACTTAATGGCTTACCTGACTGTAGTCAGGAAGTAGTGAATTTTAGAAGAAAAACATGTTAATGCCTTAGAGATATTTTCAAAGTTTCAATAAAAAACTAGATTGGAAAAGATAGTTTATTCATTGCACCTATTTTTCCACATCAGGAATTAGCCATCTTATTCATATCTACTTTTATTTTTTTTTATCTTTTATTTTTATTTTTATTTTTTTTACATTAGGTTTTTGTTGGTTATCAATTTTAAATATAGTAGTATCATTTGAAGGCCACAAATTCTGTGTGTTACCCTGGTTATGTTAACTTAGCTGACTGTGCATCCTTGGGGAGGTATTGTGCTTGAAGTAAAGGCATGAGCTATCTGTGAAGGATGGGCATTGTCTTGGCATCTACAAGACACTATCCTGTCTCACAGGGCATGAATTTTCTTTGGCTTTTTTTATGCTTACATGTATTAATACAGATGTTTCTAAATGTCAGCATATACACTTATTAGAACATACTGTATTAGGTTGAATTACATTTGACCATTTTTGATTTACAGAAACATTCATCTCATGATTCAAGCTAATTTTTTACCTGCCACATTAGATACCAGAGATATCTAGAAATTAGTGCTTGGATTTTTCAGTAGAGGTGTACAGGGAGATGGACCTGGAGAATGGAGGTACTGTGATAAACAGAATCTGTCTGAAGGTGCTGGAGCACACAGCATCAGGACCTCTATGGACTCATACATGGGCAGGGATACAAGAGGCAAAGGGCAGATTTTTATGGTAAAAGCACCATTAAATGAGTAGAAAAGGAAAATCTCAATCCTAAAGTGTAAATTGCCTATAAATGGAGAATATTAAAACTTTTTATTATTCCCTGAGTATAGGAAGACCTGCTATTAGTGAATTCAGCCTCAAAAGGATTTTAGAAACATCACTGTCATTTCATACCCTGTAGATCTTAGGACATTGAGTGAGCACAACATTAAAAGGACATAGAAAACCAAGGAAACATTTGTGCAATGAATGAAAATATGATGGGTAAAGTCCCTAAAATCTACTTTCCACAGCCCAGACTACTCAGTCCAGCAGAAGCAGTATTTCATATTAGTAAGAAAGTACTGTTAAGTCTCCAATCTTGAGATGCTTATCTGACAAGACTGGCTCCCTTCTCTTTTTTCTGACTTAGGAGTTGCCCAGGGTATCATAACTGGAATAAGAGGACTGTGTAATGGCCTGGGGCCAGCCCTGTATGGCTTCATATTCTACATGTTCCACGTGGAATTGACTGAGTTGGAACTGGAATTGAATTCTAACAATGCTGCCCTGCAGGTAATTTGGTAATAAGTCTAGGTTTACAATAGCAATTCTGTCTGATTATAGCAAAATCTTCTGACCTTAAATTTGGAAAGTGTTCTTATTTTTATAATACTATTGTATTTGACAGTAGTAAGTGCTATGTTCATTGCTCCCTGGAATTAGGGAGGGGTCATTTCAGTGATTTAATATCTTATGTAAAAGATTTGTCTTAACTTTGTTCAGATTCTGTTTTCACCTATATAATTACTCTGATCAGAATGCTGTCCTCTGGTGAAGCTCAGTCCAAATAAAAGATAAAATGACCTAAAATTCCAGCTAGAATTTGAGCTAGAGTGCTTTTTCTGCTATTTATTTGCCATTACTTCCCTCCTTCCAAGCTATATTTAATATAGATTTCTATACAAAATTGGAATATTGTTCATGTATGTAGTGCATGATCTCAGGTCACAGGGCAGGATTAGAGATAAACAACTGTTGTTTACATGTTTGGTTAAGCTGTTGGAAAGTGGTGCACAAAGCAGTGATTAGTTGCCCTCCATCATATTCCAGACACCAGGCTGTGTTAGAATTTGCTATGACACTTAATGAACATTTGCTTATGAGAAAATAACTCACTTTTCAGTGGTGTGCTTTTTTGGGCTCGTCCAGGACTAATTTTGATTGGAAAGACTAACCAAATTCTTCATCTTCATTTGTTTCCCACACCCATCAGGGAGCTGTCATCCCAGGCCCACCGTTTTTATTTGGGGCATGTATAGTTCTTATGTCTTTTCTGGTTGCCTTATTCATCCCTGAATACAGTAAAGGCAGTGGAATTCAAAAACATAGCAACAGCATTAGCTGCAGCCTGACCAACACAACAGAACGAGGCAGTGATGAAGACATTGAGCCACTACTGCAAGACAGCAGCATCTGGGAGCTCTCTTCCTTCGAGGAGCCTGGGAATCAGTGCACTGAGCTATAAACTCTGCAGAAACAAGAATTCTGTAGACTCCATCTCTGAGAGCCATGGGGGAGCCACACCACACTGGAGACTTCATGGTGCTGGAGGGGAGATACTAGTGGCATCCTTCAGGGCCGAGTTTGAGAAGTAACCACCTCCATCCCTCGTCTCCTGCCCCTTCCTCCTCCTGTTCCTTTTCTACCATTCTTTTTCTTTCTATTTACATGTTAGAACAAGTTAAGGTTTGAAATACTTTTCTGCAAATAATATGCAACTCTCAAAGTTATCTGGAGTCCACACTTTGAAACTCAGAAAAAGTCATCTCTGGTAGAAAGGATGGCTTTCCTTTAATAACTCCAGAGTCAGAGTGACCATATCCTTTTCAGTAGAAGGTACAGGATTATAGTACAACTGCCTTCTGGCAAAATTTGAGATAAAGAATCCCATATTTTCTTCCCTCCTGTTTTTCTGAACTGTGCCCGTTTAGCCCATAGGTGTTTATGAGTGGCCGCTCCAAGAGTCACTCAGTATCAGGGATCTATTGCCTTTGTTCAAAGGTCAAGCAAATAACTAGTCTTACTCTCCTTTCCTTCTCTCTACTTCCTATTCTTGGCTAGAATGAAATTCAGCATATACACCTCTGGACAGTAATAATATTGATTAGTGATAACCTTTACCAGATGAAGGAAAATTTTTTAATAAATTTAAATCATGAAGAACTAGCAATTCAGATTCCTGAACCTAATGTTTTGGTTAGATCCAAGGTGATTTTACAGAAGAAAAACATACATCAGTCATTCTGGTGGCAACAGAAATTGGAGGGTGCTTGTAAGAAAGTTTTCAACAATGTAAACATTCCTAAGTGAGAATGACAGTTAGTAACTGGATACCAGTGGAGTTTATATCCAAGTTTAGACTCACGTAATGCATTCTTACTATATTTGCTCCCACCCACATCTCCTGTGTCTTACTTTTCAGTGTTTCTCATTCATCACACCCCTGCCTTAACTGCTCTATTGTAGGCATTTGTTTTCAGTCAGTCTTTATTTTCATCTATGTATCTGCCATTTGAATCTCATGGGAATATGCACAGCAAATTCCTTTCTAAAATATGATGGTTTAAGAAGCTCAGTTTCACAGTAAGTGTCTTGCTAATTTTTCGAGATGTTTTATAGACAAAGAAAACTTTACAGATTATATGTATTTTCCTGCACCAGTACGTGGACCATTAACTAGGGCCCATCTTTAACATAGCACTCCTTTGAAAGTTTTATAGGTATGAAATATATGTAGATATTCATAAGGAGTTTTAGGGGTTTTTTGATGGGGTGCTATGTAAATCTTGTATTTATAAATGTAATGAAGGTATTGACAGAAAAAAATATATACAACTTTTATAAAGGATTGTGTACTGACTGAATACATTTAAAAGAAAATATATTTTGAAACCTGTTCTGCTGCGAACAAAGATAACATATCTTTTTACTATGCTGTTGGTTTTTAAGTTAAGCTTCCTAATGCATAATAAATTTGCAATGGATACTTGTATGTCTTTTGTGTTTCTTTAAAGTGAACAGTACCATTGATCTTTGGGTTCTCCTTTGGGTGACTTTCAACTGAAATAAGTTTTTAGTCCTTAAGCTAATGCAGAAGATATGTGTATTTTCAAAATAAGTTTCATTTCAAAATCTCCCTTCAAAAAGTTGTGATCTTCAAAAAGAGATCACAATTATTTTTTTATTTTTAAAAAAAGCAGGGATACAAACATACTTGTACACCCATGTTTATTAGCAGCAGCATCATTCACAGTAACCAAAAGGTGGAAGCAACCCAAGTGTCCATTGTTGGATGAATGGATAAAGAAAATATGGTATATATTATACATAAATGGAATATTATTTGGCCTTTAAAAGGAACGAAATTCTGACACATGCTACAATGTGGATGAACCTTGAAGATATTATGCTAAGTGAAATAAGGCAGTCACAAGATGACAAATACTATATGGTTCAACTTATATGAAATATCTAGTCAAATTCATACAGAAAATAGAATAGTGGTTGCAGGACTAGGGGGAAAGGGAAGTGGGAAGTTATTATTTAATGGGTAGAGTTTCAGTTCTGCAGGAAAAGTTCTGGAGATGGATGGTGAGGATGGTTGCACAACAGTGTAAATGTACTTAATGCCACTGAACTACTTAAAAATGGTTTAAATGATCCATTTTATGTTAGGTATATTTTGCCACAATTTTTAAAAGATGCTCTCATGGAGTCTTTGTTCTTTACCACTGCTTATCAAAATTGTAGTTTCTTTACCCAGTATAACAAATGTCATTTTTTTTAATTAGGTAGATTTTTTTAATTGAGATAAAATTAACCATTTTAACCATTCCAAAGTGTACAATTCAGTGGTTTTTAGTTTATTCACAAGGTTGTACAGCTATTAGCACTATCTAATTCCAGAACATTTCCATAATCCCAAAAGAGAAACCCCATACCCATTAGCAATCACTACCAATTCCCCCATCCCCATCCCCTGGAAACCAGTAATACACTTTATGTCTATAGGTTTGCCTATTTTGGACATTTCATATAAATGGTTTCATACAGTATGTGACCTTTTGTGTCTGGCTTCTTTCACATAGCATGTTTTCAAGGTTCATCCATGTTGTAGCATGTGTCAATTTTTATTCCTTTTTAAGGCTGAATATTCCATTGTGTGGCATATACCACATTTTCTTCAGTTATCAATTGATAATGTGTCAATCAAATGTCAGTTGGCATTTGGATTGTTTTCACTTTTAGGTTATTATGAATAATGCTGCTATAAACATTCTTGTCCAAGTTTTTGTGTGAACATGTCCTCCTAGGTGTATGTCAGGGAGTAGTGTTGCTAGGTCATGTAGTAACTATGATAAGCCATCTGAGCAACCGACACAGAGCTGCACATTTTACATTCCCATCAGTAATGTAAGAGGGCTTCAATTTCTCTGTATCCTTGCCAACATTTGTTATTTTCTGTTTTGTTGTTTATAGACATCCTAGTGAGTTTAGAGTGGTATCTCAATTGTGGTTTTGATTTGCATTTCCCTTAATGATTGATGATGATGTTGAGCATCTTTTTTTGCTTATTTGCCATTTGTATCTTTCCTTTGGAGAAATGTCTGTTCAAGTCCTTTGCCTATTTTTGAATCAAGATGTTTGTTCTCGTTGAGTTGTAAGAGTTCTTTATATATTCTGGACACTAGACTCTTATCAGATGTATGATTTGCAAATATTTTCTCCCATTCTGTGGGTTGCCTTTTCTGTTTCTTTATGGTGTCCTTTGATGCACAAAGTTTGTGTTAATTAGGTCCGATTTATCAGCTTTTTTTCTTTTTGGTGTTTTGTATGCTGTCATATCTAAGAATCTGTTATCAAATCCAAGGTAATGAATTTATCCATATGTTTTCTTTTTTCACACATCTTAAAAGTTACCATTTTAACCATTTTAACCATTCAATGTTTTTTAGTATAGTCATAATATTGTTTAGCCATCCATACTATCTAACTCCAAAATCTTTTCATGTGCTTGCTGGCCATTTGAATATTCTCTTTGCAGAAATGTGTATTCAAATCCTTTGCCCATTTTTTTTTTTTTTTTTTTTTTTTGGTATATGGGCCTCTCACTGTTGTGGCCTCTCCCGTTGTGGAGCACAGGCTCCGGACGCGCAGGCTCAGTGGCCATGGCTCACAGGCCTAGCCGCTCCGCGGCATGTGGGATCTTCCCGGACAGGGGCACGGACCTGTGTCCCCTGCATCGGCAGGCAGACTCTCAACCACTGCGCCACCAGGGAAGCCCTCCTTTGCCCATTTTTAAAATGGATTATCTTTTGTTGTTGGGTTGTAAGTGTTCTTTATATATTCTGGATGTAGACTCTTATCAGATATACTGTTTATAAATATTTTGTCTCATTCTGTGGCTTTTCTTTTTACTTTCTTGATAGTGTCCTCTCGTGCACAGATTTTGTTAAAGTCCAGTTTATTTATTTTTTTCTTTTGTCAATTGTGCTTTTAGTGGCATATTTGAGAAACCATTGACTAATCCAAGGTCATGAAGGTTTACAACTATTTTTCCCTTCTAAGAGTTATATAATTTTATCTCCTACATTTAGGTCTTTGATCAATTTTGGGTAAATTTTTGTGTATGGTGTGAGATAGAAGTCCTAATTTATCCTTTTTCATGTAGTTATCCAGTGCCCCGTACCATTTGTGGTTGTCTTTTTTTTTTTTAACATCTTTACTGGAGTATAATTGCTTTACAATGGTGTGTTAGTTTCTACTTTATAACAAAGTGAATCAGCTATACATATACATATATCCCCATATCTCCTCCCTCTTGAGTCTCCCTCCCTCCCACCCTCCCTATCCCACCCATCTAGGTGGACACAAAGCACTGAGCTGATCTCTCTGTGCTATGTGGCTGCTTCCCACTAGCTATTTTACATTTGGTAGTATATGTAAGTCCATGCCAGTCTCTCACTTCATCCTAGCTTACCCTTCCCCCTCCCCGTGTCCTCAAGTCCATTCTCTACGTCTGCCTCTTTATTCCTGTCCTGCCCCTAGGTTCTTCAGAACTTTTTTTTGTTTTAGATTCCATATATATGTTAGCATATGGTATTTGTTTTTCTCTTTCTGACTTACTTCACTCTGTATGACAGACTAGGTCCATCAACCTCACTACAAATAACTCAATTTCGTTTCTTTTTATAGCCGAGTAATATTCCATTGTATATATGTGCGACATTGTCTGTCGATGGAAACTTAGGTCACTTCCATGACCTGGCTATTGTAAATAGTGCTACAATGAACATTGGGGTGCATATGTCTTTTTGAACTATGGTTTTCTCTGGGTTTGTGCCCAGTAGTGGGATTGCTGGCTCATATGGTAATTCTATTTTTTGTTTTTTAAGGAACCTCCATACTGTTCTCCATAGTGGCTGTATCAATTTACATTCCCACCAACAGTGCAAGAGGGTTCCCTTTTCTCCACACCCTCTCCAATATTTGTTGTTTGTAGATTTTCTGATGATGCCCATTCTAACTGTGAGGAGGTGATACCTCATTGTAGTTTTGATTTGCATTTCTCTAATGATTAGTGATGTTGAGCAGCTTTTCATGTGCTTCTTGGCCATCTGTATGTCTTTGGAGAAATGTTTATTTAGGTCTGCCCATTTTTGGATTGGGTTGTTTGTTTTTTTGATATTGAGCTGCATGAGCTGCTTGTAAATTCTGGAGATTAATCCTTTGTCACTTGATTCGTTAGTAAGTATTTTCTCCCAGTCTGAGGATTGTCTTTTCATCTTGTTTGTAGTTTCCTTTGCTTTACAAAAGATTTCAAGTTTCATTAGGTCCCATTAGTTTATTTTTGATTTTATTTCCATACTCTAGAAAGTGGATCAAACAAGATCTTGCTGTGATTTATGTCAAAGAGTGTTCTTCCTATGTTTTCCTCTAAGAGGTTTATAGTGTCTGGTCTTACATTTAGGTCTCTAATCCATTTTGAGTTTATTTTTGTGTATGGTGTTAGGGAGTGTTCTATTATCATTCTTTTACATATAGCTGGCCAGTTTTCCCAGCACCGTTTATTGAAGAGACTGTCTTTTCTCCACTGTATATCCTTGTCTCCTTTGTCATAGATTAGTTGAACGTAGGTGCGTGGATTTATCTCTGGGCTTTCTATCCTGTTCCATTGATCTGTATTTCTGTTTTTGTGCCAGTACCACATTGTCTTGATTACTGTAGCTTTGTAGTGTAGTCTGATGTCAGGGAACCTGATTCCTCCAGCTCCATTTTTCATTCTCAAGATTGCTTTGGCTATTCGGGGTCTTTTGTGTTTCCATACAAATTGTGAAATTTTTTGTTCTAGTTCTATGAAAAATGCCATTGGTAGTTTGATAGGGATTGCATTCAATCTGCGGATTGCTTTGGATAGTACAGTCATTTTCACAATGTTGATTCTCCCAATCCAAGAAATGTGGTATATCTCTCATCTATTTGTATCATCTTTAATTTCTTTCATCAGTGTCTTACAGTTTTCTGCATGCAGGTCTTTTGTCTCCTTAGCTAGGTTTATTCCTAGGTATTTTATTCTTTTTGTTGCATTGGTAAATGGGAGTGTTTCCTTAATTTCTCTTTCAGATTTTCCATCATTAGTGTATAGGAATGCAGGAGACTTCTGTGCATTAATTTTGTATCCTGCTACTTTACCAAATTCATTGATTAGCTCTAGTAGTTTTCTGGTAGCATCTTTAGGATCCTCTATGTATAGTATCATGTCATCTGCAAACAACAACAGCTTTACTTCTCCTTTTCTGATTTGGGTTCCTTTTATTTCTTTTTCTTCTCTGATGGCTGTGGCTAAAACTTCCTAAACTATGTTGAATAATAGTGGTGAGAGTGGACAACCTTGTCTTGTTCCTGATCTTAGAGGAAATGGTTTTCAATATTGCACCATTGAGAACGATGTTGGCTGTTGGTTTGTAATATATGGCGTTTATTATGTTGAGGTAAGTTCCCTCTATGCCTGCCTACTTTCTGGAGGGTTTTTATCATAAATGGGTGTTGAATTTTGTTGAAAGCTTTTTCTGCATCTGTTGAGATGATCATATGGTTTTTCGGTTTCAGTTTGTTAAAATGGCTTATCACATTGATTAATTTGCGTATATTGAATCCTTGCATTCCTAGGATAAACCCCACTGGATCATGGTGTATGGTCCTTTAAATGTGCTGCTAGTTTCTGTTTGCTAGTATTTTGTAGAGGATTTTTGTATCTGTGTTTATCAGTGATACTGGCCTGTAGTTTTCTTTCTTTTTGACATCTTTGGTTTTGATATCAGGGTGATGGTGGCCTCACCAAATGAGTTTGGGAGTGTTCCTCCCTCTGCTATATTTTGGACGAGTTTGAGAAGGATAGGTGTTAGCTCTTCTCTAAATGTTTGATAGAATTTGCCTGTGAAGCCATCTGGTCCTGGGCTTTTGTTCATTGGAAGATTTTTAATCACAGTTTCAATTTCACTGCTTGTGATTCGTCTGTTTATATTTTCTATTTCTTCCTGGTTCAGTCTCGGAAAGTTGTGATTTTCTAAGAATTTGTCCGTTTCTTCCAGGTTGTCCATTTTATTGGCATATACTTGCCAGTAGAAATCTCTCATGATCCTTTGTATTTTGGCAATGCTAGTTGTTAATTCTCCATTTTCTTTCTAATTTCTATTGATTTTGAGTCTTCTTCCTTTTTTTCTTGATGAGTCTGGCTAATGGTTTATTAATTTTGTTTATCTTCTCAAAGAACCAGCTTTTAGTTTTATTGATCTTTGCTATTGTTTCCTTCATTTCTTTTTCATTTATTTCTGATCTGATCTTTATGATTTCCTTTCTTCTGCTAACTTTGGGATATTTTTGTTGTTCTTTCTCCTATTGCTTTAGGTGTAAGGTTAGGTTGTTTGAGATGTTTCTTGTTTCTTAAGGTAGGTTTGTATTGCTGTAAACTTCCCTCTTAGAACTGCGTTTGCTGCATCCCATAGGTTTTGGGTCATTGTGTTTTCATTGTCATTGGTTTCTAGGTATTTTTTGATTTCCTCTTTGATTTCTTCAGTGATCTCTTGCTTATTAAGTGGTGTATTGTTTAACCTCCATCTGTTTGTATTTTGGACAGGTCTTTTCCTGTAATTGATATCTAGTCTCATAGCGTTGTGGTCAGAAAGATACTTGATATGATTTCAGTTTTCTTAAATTTACCAAGGCTTGATTTGTGACCCAAGATATGATCTATCCTGAAGAATGTTCCATGAACACCTGAGAAGAAAGCATATTCTGTTGTTTTGGGATGGAATGCCCTATAAATATTAAGTCCATCTTCTTTAATGTATCATTTGAAGCTTCTGTTTCCTTGTTTATTTCCATTTTGGATGGTCTGTCCATTGGTGAAAGTGGGGTATTAACACCCTGCTATGATTGTGTTACTGTCGATTTTCCCTTTTATGGCTGTTAGTATTTGCCTTATGTATTGAGGTGCTCCTATGTTGGTGCATATTTACAATTATTATATCTTTTTCTTGGGTTGATCCCTTGATTATTATATAGTGTCCTTCTTTGTCTCTTGTAGTAGTCTTTCTTTTTAAAGTCTAATTTGTCAGCTCTGAGAATTGCTACTCCAGCTTTCTTTTGATTTCCATTTGCATGGAATATCTTTTTTCATCCCCTCACTTTCAGTCTGTATGTGTCCCTAGGTCTGAAGTGGATCTCTTATAAACAGCATATATACAGGTCTTGTTTTTATATCCATTCAGCCAGTCTGTGTCTTTTGGTTGGAGCATTTAATCCACTTACATTTAAGGTAATTATCGATATGTATGTTCCCATTCCCATTTTCTTAATTGTTTTGGGTTTAGTATTGTAGGTCATTTCCTTCTCTTGTGTTTCCTGCCTAGAGAAGTTCCTTTAGTATTTGTTGTAAAACTGGTTTGGTCGTGCTGAATTCTCTTAGCTTTTGCTTGTCTGTAAAGGTTTTAATTTCTTTGTCAAATCTGAATGAGATCCTTACCGGGTAGAGTAATCCTGGTTGTAGGTTTTTTCCCTACATCACTTTAAGTATGCCCTGCCACTCCCTTCCGGTTTGCAGAATTTCTGCTGAAAGATCAGCTGTTAACCTGATGGGGATTCCCTTGTATGTGTTGCTTTGCCCTTGCCGCCTTTAATATTTTTTCTTTGTATTTAATTTTTGATAGTTTGATTAATATGTGTCTTGGCCTGTTTCTCCTTGGATTTATCCTGTATGGGACTCTCTGTGCTTCCTGGAATTGATTATTTCCTTTCCCATATTAGGCAAGTTTTCAACTATAATCTCTTCAAATATTTTCTCAGTCCCTTTCTTTTTCTCTTCTTCTGGGACCCCTGTAATTCGAATGTTGGTGCATTAAATGTTGTCCCAGAGGTCTCTGAGTCTGTGTTCAATTCTTTTCATTCTTTTTTCTTTATTCTGCTCTGCAGTAGTTATTTCCATTATTTTATCTTCCAGGTCACTTATCCGTTCTTCAGTTATTCTGCTATTGATACCTTCTAGTGAATTTTTAATTTCATTTATTGTTCATCATTGTTTATTTGCTCTTTAATTCTTCTAGTTTCTTGTATTTTCTCCATTCTGTTTCCAAAATTTTGGATCATCTTTTTCAGATAGACTGACTGTTGCCTCTTCATTTTTTTGTCTGGTGGGTTTTTTACCTTACTCCTTCATCTGCTGTGTGTTTCTCTGTCTTCTCCTTTTGCTCAACTTACTGTGTTTGGGGTCTCCTTTTTGCAGGCTGCAGGTTCGTAGTTCCCGTTGCTTTTGGTGTCTGTCTCCAGTGGCTAAAGTTGGTTCAGTGGGTTGTTTAGGCTTCCTGGTGGAGGGGACTAGTGCCTGTGTTCTGGTGGTTGAGGCTGGATCTTGTCTTTCTGGTGGGCAGGTCCACGTCTGGTGGTGTGTTTTGAGGTGTCTGTGAAATTATTGTGATTTTAGGCAGCCTCTCTGCTAATGGGTGCTGTTGTGTTCATGTCTTGCTAGTTGTTTAGCATAGGGTGTCCAGCACTGTAGCTTGCTGGTCATTGAGTAGATCTGGGTCTTAGCGTTGAGATGGTGAACTCTGAGAGAGCTTTCGCCGTTTTTTATTATGTGGAGCTGGGAGGTCTCTGGTGGACCAATGTTCTGTACTGGGCTCTCCCAACTCAGAGGCACAGGCCTGACACCCGGACGGAGCACAAAGATCCTGTCAGCCACATGGCTCAGAAGAAAAGGAAGGGAGGGAAGGAGGTAACAACCAAACCTAAAAACAAATCCACCAATGATAACAAGCCCTAAAAACTATACTAAGAAAAAGGAGGAAGAGAGCAACCAAATCAGTAAATAAATCAACCAATGATAATGAACTCTACATACTAAACTAAGATAAACATAAAACCAGAAAAAAATTAGTTGCAGAAAGCAAACCCCCAAGTCTACAGTTGTTCCCAAGGTCCACCACCTCAATTTTGGATTGATTCATTGTCTATTCAGGTATTCCACAGATGCAGGGTACATCAGGTTGTTTGTGGAGATGTAATCCACTGCTCCTGAGGCTGCTGGGAGAAATTTCCCTTTGTCTTTGTTTGCACAGCTCCTGGGGTTCAGCTTTGCATGTAGGTGGCCTGAGGGCATCTGTTCCCTCCCAGACAGTACGGGGTTAAAGGAACAGCTGATTAAGGGGCTCTGGCTCAGGCCAGTAGGCGAGGGACAGAGGGGTGTGGAATGCAGGGTGAGCCTGCAGCGGCAGAGGCCAACATGACGTTACAACAGCCTGAGGTGTGCAATGTGTTCTCCCGGGGAAGTTGTCCCTGGATTACGGGACCCTAGCAGTGGCAGGGTACACAGGCTCTTGGGAGGGGAGGTGTGGTTAGTGACCTGTACTTGTACACAGGCTTCTTGGTCACTGCAGCAGCAGCCTTAGCATTTCATGGCCGTCTCTGGTGTCTGCGCTGATATCTGCAGCCTGCCCCCATCTCTGGAGTTCATTTAGGGTGGTGCTCTGAATCTCCCCTCTCTTCATGTACCCTAAAACAATGGTCTCTTGCCTCTTAGGCAGTTCCAGACTTTCTCCCAGACTCCCTCCTATCTAGCTCTTGTGCACTAGCCCCCTTCAAGCCGTGTTCACACAGCCAACCCCAGTCCTCTCCCTGGGATCTGACCTCTGAAGCGAAAGGCTCAGCTCCCAGCCCCCTCCTGTCCCAGCGGGTGAGCAGACAAGCCTCTTGGGCTGGTGAGTGCTGGTTGGCACCAATGCACTGTATGGGAATCTCTCCACTTTTCCCTCTGCACCCCTGTTGCTGCGCTCTCCTCCATGGCTCTGAAGCTTCCCCCCTGCACACCCCCCGTCTCCGCCAGTGAAGGGTCTTCCTAGTATGTGGAATCTTTTCCTCCTTCACAGCTCCCTACCAGAGGTTAGGTCCCATCCCTATTCTTTTGTCTCTGTTTTTTCTTTTTTCTTTTGCCCTACCCAGGTACTTGCCGATTTTCTTGCCTTTTGGTAAGTCTGAGGTCTTCTGCCAGCGTTCCGTAGGTGTTTTATAGTTGTTCCACCTGTAGATGCATTTCTGATGTATTTGGAAGGAGGAAGGTGATCTCCACATCTTACTCCTCTGCCATCTTTTTTTTTTTTTTTTTTTTTTTTGCGGTATGTGGGCCTCTTACTGTTGTGGCCTCTCCCGTTGCGGAGCACAGGCTCCGGACGCGCAGGCTCAGCGGCCATGGCTCACGGGCCTAGCCGCTCCACGGCATGTGGGATCTTCCCGGACCGGGGCACGAACCGGTGTCTCCTGCATCGGCAGGCAGACTCTCAACCACTGCGCCACCAGGGACGCCCTCCTCTGCCATCTTGAAGGTCTCTCCTACCCATATGTTTTCTTCTAAGAGTTTTATAGTTTGCACTTTTACATTTAGTTCTTTCTCTTTCTTGAATTTACTTTTGTATGTGGTATGAGGTAAGATTTCAATGTCATTCTTTTTTGCACATGAGTATTTAATGATCTCAGCATTACTTGTTGAAGATTCTTTCCCCATTGAATGGTCTTGGCACCCCTGTTGAATATTCAGTGAACAGTGATGTGTGGGCCTATTTCTGAATTTTCAACTCAATTCTTTTGGTCTACATGCCTGTCCTTATGCCAATACCACACGGTTTTGATTACTGGAGTTTTATCATAGTAAATTTTTAGATCAGTAAGTGTGAGTTCTCCAACTTTGTTCTTTTTAAA
Source organism: Platanista minor (assembly GCA_004363435.1). Taxonomy (NCBI): domain Eukaryota; kingdom Metazoa; phylum Chordata; class Mammalia; order Artiodactyla; family Platanistidae; genus Platanista; species Platanista minor. The sequence goes on along the minus strand of RJWK010016325.1, from coordinate 15,866 downwards.
GATTAATTTGACTAGTCAGTGTCCCTTGCAATTCCACATGAATTTTAAAATCAGCTTTTCCATTTCAGGCAGGGGTAGGGGAGGTAGTTGGTATTTGCTAGGGATTGCATTGAACTTGTAGATCACTTCTGGTGTAGTATTATCATCTTAACAATATTAAGCCTTCCCACCAATGAACATGGATGTCTTTACATTTAATTTCATTTTTAGATTGTTAATTGCTAATGTATAGAAATGTATCTGATTTTTGCGTGTTGATTGTGTATCCTACAACTTTGTTGAATTTATTAGCTCCAGTAGTTTTGTGTGTGTGTGTGTGTGTTATTCGTTAGGATTTTCTATATATTAGATCATGTCATCTCCAAGTAGAGATAGTTTTCTTCCTTTCCAATTTGGATGTCTTTTATTTATTTTTCTTGCCTAATTTTCTGGCTAGAACTTCCAGTATATCTTTGTTTTCTATCTTCTTCCTTAAGAGGAAAGCTTTCAGCTTTTTGCCTTTGAGTGATTAGTTGTAGGTTTTTCATAGATGCCCTTTAACATGTTTTGGGAAGTTCCCCTCTATTCCTAGTTTGTTGAGTGTTTTTTTGTTGTTTGTTTGTTTTATCATAAAATGATGTTGGATTCTGTCAAATGCTTTTTCTGCATTGAGATGATTGTGGGTTTTCTTTTTTCCTTCATTCTATTTTGTAATGTATTGCATTGGTTGATTTTCACATGTTGATCCACCCTTGCATTACTGGGATAATTCCCGCTTGGTCATGTTGCCCAAACCCTTTAATATGTTGCTGGATTCAATGATTTTTTTTTTCTTTTTAAGGATTTTTGCATGTATATTCATAAGAAATATAGGTCTTTTCTTGTGACGTCTCTGTCTGGCTTTGGTAACGGTGGCCTCATATAAATGAGTTGGGAAATGTTCCCTTTTCTTCTATTTTTTGGAAGAGTTTAAGAAGGATTAGTGTTGATAACTACTTTAAACATTTGTTAGAATGCTACAGTATTAGGGTATCACACACCAATTACTTAAACAGAGAATTTAATATAAGGAAAAGTTAACTATACTGTTAACTAGACAACCAAAAGAGTGAAGTGAGTACTCTAAGGCAGTGGGCAGTGATTCCCAGATTTCAGCATGCATCAGGGTCAACTGGAGTGCTAAATAGTTTCCTGCCCACACCATCTGAACCACTGACTCAGTAGGTTGGGTGGTGCATGGGAATCTGCATTTCTAACCAGTTCCCAGGAGATGCTGATGTTGCTGATCCTGGGACCACAGTTTGAGAACTGCTGTTTCAAGTATCATGGGGATAACAACTGTAGTTTCCCCAGGCTGAGGGAACAAAGAGTACAATTTTGAATTATTAAAACAGAGAATCTTAGGGAAGGGTCCCCATGTGGTTGGGTCTCAGATTTCTGAAGAGGGATTGCCAAATGGTCAATGGTGGTGTTTCTAGGCCTGGAGATAAGGTCTGTGGGGGTGGTGTACAGAGCTGGCACAGTGTACCTGGGGTTCTGCTCATGTTGGGAAAACTGCAAACTGAGTTCAGCTGCTGCTATGGGAAGGAACCACCACTGTCAGGGTAAAGAAATTGTTGGAATGTAGCTATGAGAAATGAGAACATAAGAAGGAGTAGTCATTCACTCACTCTTCCTCTTCAGTTTGCAGTTTCCTTCTAGCATCCTTTATTGACAGAGCTAACAGCCAGCTGGCAAAAGCAGAATGTGTATGCCAGCTAAAGGACAAGTTGGAACTGAGAGACAGTAACTGAACCACTGGCACCATGAACATACCTGCTACACCTGTGTGAGCTCCTATGTGGCCACCAACCAACTCCATTTTTCTATTTAATGACATGTAACTGTCTTATTTGCAATTGATGCACCCACCCTCTCCACAATATTAGGAGACACAAAGTCTTAGCAGTCAGTTATCTGTCACTGGACTATGTAGATTACTCCCCCCAAATCAATCATAGTACCATTTGAAAATTCTCTTACAAAAAGGTATAATTATTCTCCAATAAAACTTGTATAAAATAAGGAGGAAAGGGGCTTCCCTGGTGGTGCAGTGGTTGAGAGTCCGCCTGCCGATGCAGGGGACACGGGTTCGTGCCCCAGTCTGGGAAGATCCCACATGCCGTGGAGCAGCTGGGCCCGTGAGCCATGGCCACTGAGCCTGTGCGTCCAGAGCCTGTGCTCCACAACGGGAGAGGCCATGACAGTGAGAAGCCTGCGTACCGCAAAAAAATTTAAAAATAAATAAAAAATAAGGAGGAAAGAAAAGAAAATGCTTACTCTCTGTATATAAACACATACCAGCAAAAGGAAGGAGATGATATATTTAGCTGCTCTGTCCTTTTTTCTGTGACTGGTCACATGGCCTTAGCTAGTATTTATAACTTCTGCTTCTACCCATTCCATATTTCCTTGGCCTTCACTAGAACTTCAGCTTGTTGGGGTTTTCTACCTGGCAGGTGACCAAGATCTTCATCACAGAAGGATCTGCACCCTCAGCAGTCGTGCCATTTTTCTTGGTAGCTGTAATTTTCTACTAACCTTTCTACTAGGCATGGAATACTATGAGACACCTCAGAGAATCCTCTGGGTTCCAGACATAGCTCTACTTTCCCTCATTTGCAGTACAACCCATTTGTCTCCTAGTTCAGTGACATGAGGAAGCCAAGTGGCAGTCTCATCTTCCAGTGCAATGGAATCATAGTTGTGTCACCTTGTGGCAGCATTATCCACTTATCTCCCACTGGCAGCTCTGAGTTGCAAAGATGGGTTAATGTTGGTAGGTGTGATGGTAAGAGGAGCCACTCCACTTCCTCCCTTGGGTCCTAAATCCTTGTATTCTGGCTCTGAGAGACAATACCATATATTGTTTCTCATACAAAACTATGGAGGTTGGATTTTATTCTTTTTATGCTTTTTTTTCTTTCTCAGTTCTTTAAGGCAGAGGGAGTGAGCCTCTTGGCTAGGTCTCCCTGTCTCTTTCTGGCTTGCTTTTGTTTGAAAGCTTCTTTTTCCTCCTTTTTATTTTTAATTTTTATGTGTTTGCCTGATCTTCCTTGATGTGGGGCCCAGAAATCTATCTCACAATGCCTCCTATTACCAGTGCAGCTCCAGTGGGGTGGCCTGAACTATGACCTTCTCTGCAGTGACTCTCACATGGCCTCATGTGCCAGCTGGGAATCATTGCACGTGTAGGTCTTTGGAATACTAAAATACATGGATATCTAATACTGATTGTTACCATTTTAGTTCCAATAACTTGATTTTATATTTTGGTCATTTAGAGTAAGAAGAATAAAAAGGCTTACATTTTCTAAAATTTTAAAAAGGAACATAACTTGAAAAAAATGTTATGAAAAACCCCATGAGATTTGGGGTACCGGGGTGAGTGATTTGAAGGTTGTTAGTCCCTTCATACTTCAGTATGAATTGTTTCTTTTCAACTCTGCCTGAGATTAACTTCACTAAATTGAGTCATTTAGAATGCTCAAGAATGTGAATGTGTAAAGATAAACGTATTACAAAATATTAACATGCATTAGATGCATTAAAGTGCTTTGGTATATTAGCTATTTTGGTTTTGTTTATGGGTTATACATTTAAAGTTGCTTTAGCAGTCATGACCTTTTTTTTTTTTTTTTGAAGCTATTGTCTTAGAGCGTAATGATCATTAGAATCATTGTGTTCTAAAGTACACTGACCACTAGATGACAGAAGTTAGACATTGATTTTTCAAGGTTAGGCCCAATGCAGAGCATTGCTATTAGAACCTTTACTAAAATAAATAAATAAATAAATAAATAAAAGGAATTTTGTGAAAATGGACATTTAAAAATATCTGCATACCAAAATTCTTGAGCAGTAATATCAAGACACTACAAAGTTGTACTTCTAAATTTTCATTGTTCTTACCTGTGTTTGGCATCAGTCATGATTTCATATTAAATGTATATAGTACATAAAAAGAGTAGTAAAAGGGAAGAGTGGTAATAACATAAAACGTTTGCTCATCTATTTTCTTTTCTGACCATAGTGCTTCTAGAAGAAAGCATTGTCCTCTTCTGTCATGTAAGAGTACTTGAATCTTCCATTTTCTCATCTGGCTTTTCTACCAGTGTGGCAAGCTGTGAAAAGTCCACTTAGGGGAGTTCTAAGTCTGGCCAACTTCTGGTTTCAAAATTGTGAGTTTAGGATATCAGCATCTTATTACATACCAAAATTTCTTGTGGATTTTCTGTTGTATGCCTATTGCTTTGTGATTATATAAGAATAAAAAAATCTTTTGTCTAAATAGATTTAGAATCTACTTTCCTGCAGTTAAGAAAAGAAATATTCTTTCCCTCAGAGTTTTCAAGTGACCAAAATTCAGCTAATTTATTATAATTTTTTAAAAAATTAAATTCACTTAGGTCCTCAGATGCCATTTCCTTAAATACTGAATGAATGAATATACTTCACCTTTCAGTTGGATGTGGGTCCAGTGTTCTCAATGAGTGTTATGACCCTTATTCTTGGTGTAGCACTGAGAAGCTCTCATAATTTTGTGGGGGAAAGTGAACAACAGCTATTCAAGAAAAAATTAGATTATTCCCATACTGAAGAAGGGGACTAGGGAGAAACTAACTTCAACCCATTGCATTGCCTAGGAAGTACGGGGACCCCAGAAAAAAGTAATCCTTGAACATCCTACCAGTTTACCTAAAGATGCAGAGCACAGGCTGGGCAAAAGATGGAGCTGTCTCTGATAATTTTCACATACATACATGCATACATAAATACACACACACACACACACACACACACACACACACACACACACATCTTTGGAGGAGAAAAAAATCAATTCCCCAATCCCAGAAAGACAAACACTTTCATAATCATTCCACGGAGGCCAACAGTCTGCAAAACCAACTGAATAGCCCTGAAAACATAAATCTCCACCAGACTCCTTAACTCTTATCAAAGTAAGTGGGCTCCCAAGAAACTACCCAGAATGCTAGAGTGATTCAATTCATTCGTTTAGTCATTTGACACTGTTATTGAGGGTTCAGTATGTATTAGGAATTGCTCTAAGGAATAGGGACACAGGATGACTAGGACAGGGACCCTAATAGGAAACAACAACAAAACCTCCTGATGCTCTGTCTCTGTGCATCACTCCTGACTGTTCCAACGTCTTTCGAAATACCTGTCATTGAACTAACCCAAGCTTAGTTTAATTTTGATGAGTATAGTGAGCAAAGATGATGATTACAAAAGTCCCCATTTGGCATTTTGTACATTTAGTCATTATTTCACTTAATCTTCACAGAAGTTCTGTGAAAGTATTGGAGCAAACAAAGCTGAAATATATTTGTTCCAACACACTCCTGAACAGCCAGTGGATTAAAGAAGAAATCCAAAGAGAAAGCAAAAAACATCTTGAGATAAATGAAATGGAAACAATACCAAAACTTATGTGGTACAGCAAAAGCACTTCTAGAGGAGAGTTTATAGCTGTAAACACACACATCGAGGGGAGAAAAAAATCTCAAGAAAACAACAAAACATCTCAAAGAACTAGAAAAAAATAAATTAAGCTCAAGGTTAGCAGAAGAGAGGAAATAATAAAGATTAGAAGTAAATGAAATAGAGAACAGAAAAACAATAGAAAATATTAACCATAGTTTTTTCTTTGAAAAGATAAGCAAAACTGATAAACACCTAGCTAGACTAGCCAAGGAAAAAAGAAGACCCAAATCAGATATAAAATGAAAAAGTAGATATTACAGCTGATACCACAGAAATACAAAAAATCATAAGAGGCTACTCTGAAAAACTATTTGTCAACAAACCGCACAACCTAGAAAAAAATGGAAGTATTCTTAGAAACATACAACTTACCAAGACTGAATCAGAAAGAAATAGAAAGTCTGAATAAGCCAAGTACTAGAAGGATATTGAATCAGAAATCAAAACTCTACCAATGAAGAAAAGCCCAGGACCAGATAACTGGTGAATTTTATCAAACATTTAAAGAATTAACACCAGTGCTTCACAAACTCTACCAAAATATCAAAGAGGAGAGAACACTTCCAACACTTCCTTATTTTACAAGGCCAACATCCTGATACCAAAGCCAAATAAGGATACTACTAGAAAAGAAAACTGGAGGTCAATATCCCTGATAAATGTAGATGCAAAAATTTTCAACAAGATACCAGCAAACCAAATTCAGCAGCACATTAAAAGGATCATTCACCATGATCAAGTGGGATTTATCCCTGGGATGAAAGGGTGTTTCAACATATACAAATCAATGTGATACATAAATAGAATAAAAGATAAAATCATATGATCATTTCAAATAGGTGCAGAAAAAGAACTTGAGAAAATTCAATATCTTTTCATAAAATTTTTTTTTTTAAATCTCAACAAATTGGGTATAGGAAGAATGAACCTCAACATAACAAAAGCCATATATGACAAGCCCAAGCCCACAGCACACGTTATTCAATGATAAAAGGTTGACAGCTTTTCTTCTAAGGTCAGAAACAGCACAAGTGTGCCCACTCTCACCACTCCTATTGAACGTTGTACTGAAAGTCCTAGCTAGAGCAATTGGAAAAGACAAAAAAAGAACAGACATCCATATTGGAAAGGAAGAAGTAAAACTGTCTTTGCAAATGACATGATCTTAATATAGAAAACCCCAAAGGCTCCACCCAAAAAAAAAAAATTCAGTAAAGTTGCAGGATATAAAATCAATGCAAAAATTTAGTTGCATTTCTATACAATAGCAACAAACTCTCTAAAAAAGAAAGAAAAAAAAGTCCCATTCACAATAGCATCAAAAACAATACTTAGGAACAAATTTTACTAAGGAATTGACATCTGCACAATGAAAACTGTAAGACTTAGATGAAAGAAACTGAAGAAAACACAAACAAATGGAAAGCTATCCCATACTCATGGATCAGAAGAATTAATATTGTTAATATCTCCATACCACGTAAAGCAATCTACAAATTCGATGCAATCTCCATCAAAATTCTAAGCCATTTTTCACAATGGTAGGACAAACAATCCTAAAATTTGTATGAAGCTACCAAAGACCCCAAATAGCCAAAGTAATCTTGAGAAAGAGCAAAGCTGGAGGCACTATAATTACTGATTTCAAACTATACTACAAAGCTATAGTAATTTTAAAAATGCAGTGTGATATTAGCATAAAAGCTGACACATAGACCAATGGAACAGATTCAAGAGCCCAGAAATAAAGGAGCCAAGAATATTCAATGGGGAAATGATAGTCTCTTCAATAAATGGTGTTGGGAAAACTGGATATTCACATGCAAAAGAATAAAACCAGACCCCTCCCTTACACCACTCGTAAAAAAATTACATTAAAGATTTAAATACAAAACATGAAACCATAAAACCCCTAGAAGGAAATGGGAAAGCTCCTTGTTATTAGTCTTGGAAATTAATTTTTTGGGTATGACAACAAAAGCAAAAATCAACAAGTGGGTCTATGTCAAACTAAAAAAACCTAAATCTGATTTAAAAATGGGCAGAGGATCTGAATAGACATTTTTTCCAAAGAAGACACACATGTCTTGCCCAGAAAGTACATGAAAATGTGGTTGACATCACTAATCATCAGGAAAATGCAAATCAAAACCACGATGAGGCTTTTCTCCATGTCCCTCACAGTGGGCAGCAGATCTGAGAGGAGATATCTGCTGATGGTTCTGGGCCAAGTGCTGTTTGGGACCGCACTGCCACCCACCCCACTCCTCCGTGGAGAGAAGATGGTGGGCCAGAACAGCACCATCTTGGGTGGAACCCTTTTCATCGGGTACTACATTTACTTTGACCTCGAGACAGAGTGACCCCAAATTCAAGAACAGGCTGTGAGAATGAAGAAAGAAACAAAAGCTTGCCAAGGAGAGAGCTAGGCTTTCCAAGTTACCTGACCTTAAAGATGCTGAAGCTATTCAGAATTTCTTCTTCCAATAACTACGGCTTGGTGAAGAGTTACTAGCCCAAGGTGAATATGAGAAGGGTATAGACCACCTGACAAATGCAGTTGCTGTGTGTGGACAGTCACAGCAGTTATTGCAAGTGTTAGGGCTAACAATTCAACCACCAATATTCCAGATGCTTTTGACTAAGCTTCCAACAATTGGAGAATTAATTATAAATGCTCAGAGCTTGACTGAAGGTGATGTGGAATGAGAAAAAAATGTCAACATAATTATCTCAACTTAAAATATTTTAAAAATCTTAACTCAGAAGATGAGCAGCTCTGTGGGTGGGGTGGGGATGTAAGGGAAAATATGCTTGTTTTGGACTGTCCTACACTGAAATCTACCAAAGTTAATTTTTACTTTGTGTAGAGCCATTTGTCTGTTTTATTTATTTTTCCCAGTAAAAATCATATTTTGAGAGAGATTTTCTTTTTATAAATACACTGTGAGTTACTGAAATTTAGATTTTGTTTATTCCTAAAACATGCAATTAAAATGTACATATCACATTGTTTACATTACAAATACTCAGTGCTCAGTTTTGAAAGATGGCCAAAAAAGTGTAGAAGAAAGCTGAAGAATGTACATATTTTTAAGCAAGTACATTTTGCTACACATCAGAAAATTGGATGGAAACTTGATTGTGTTTATTAAAGGTGAACATTAAAATCTTTGATTCTTTCCATTTAATCTTTTATACATGTGAGATGTGCTGCTGTACTGTAGTAACAATTTCAGCCTCCACTATGGGTATTAATCGTGACATGTTTAAATCAGTGGGCTTAATATGTTCTGGATAGTTATCTCCTTAGTAACTATAACTCATTTAGATATATGTAGTTGCAAATAGCACTGGAAATTAGATCTACGTGCATCCCTAATCTAGCTGAATGAGCTTCAGCTGTTAATGTCTGCCCACTTAGCTCATTTATAAAATGAGAGAATTGGTCTGCTTATTCAGAGAAGCCTCCCTTTCAGCTTCTAATTCCTTTGGTTCTGTTCAGCATCTTCAAATCCACCTTCTTCTGAGGGATGTATCTGTTTGGGCAACCACACTTGCATTTTTTCTTTTTTTCTTTTTTTCTTTTTTTTTTGCGGTATGTGGGCCTCTCACTGTTGTGGCTTCTCCCACTGCGGAGCACAGGCTCCAGACGCGCAGGCTCAGTGGCCATGGCTCACGGGCCCAGCTGCTCCGTGGCATGTGGGATCTTCCCAGACCCGTGTCCCCTGCATTGGCAGGCAGACTCTCAACCACTGCACCACCAGGGAAGCCCCCACACTTGCATTTTTTAATACTCTGAATTTTACATGCTTGCCTGACTTGGGATTTCTGAACTGTTTTTTTAAGGTATAAATTGTGTTGATTTTCACTGAAATCATGGTTCTGCCACTACTTCTTTAAATTAATCTGAAACTTAACCTTCAAGGTAAAAACAAAACAAGACAAAAAAACATGAGATATTACCCCACACCTGTTAGAATGTCTATAATCAAAAAAACGAGATTACAAATGTTGACAAGGATGTGGAGAAAAGAGAACTCTTGTACACTGTTGGTGGGAATGTAAATTGGTACAGCCACTATGGAAAACCACATGAAGCTTCCTTTAAAAATTAAAAATAGAGCTACCATATGATCCAGCAATCCCCCCTTCGAGGTATATATCTGATGGAAATGAGATCACTATCTTGAAGAGATAGCTGCATCCTCATGTTCATTGCAGCATTAACCTAAGTTCTGTCAACAGATGAAGGGATAAAGAAGTTGTGGTATATATGTACAATAGAATTGTACAATTCAGCCATAAAAAAGAAGGAAATTCTACCATTTAAGACAACATGGGGCTTCCCTGGTGGCACAGTGGTTAAGAATCCACCTGCCAATACAGGGGACATGGGTTCAAGCCCTGGGCCAGGAAGATACCACACGCCACGGAGCAACTAAGCCCTTGCACCACAACTACTGAGCCTGCACTCTAGAACCAGTAAGCAACAAGTACTGAAGCCCCTACACCTAGAGCCCAGGCTCCACAGCAAGAGAAGCCACCGCAATGAAAAACCTGTGCACCACAATAAAGAGTAGCTCCTGCTAGCCGTAACTAGAGAAAGCCCACGCACAGCAACAAAGACCTAACACAGCCAAAAAAAATTAATTAATTTTTAAAATATGGATGGACCTTGAGGGCATTATGCTTAGTGAAGTAAGTCACACAGAAAGACAAATACTGTATGACAGCATTTATATGTGGAATCTAAAAAAAATCTCAAAAAACCCAAAAAAGCAGATTTGTGGTTACCAGGATTTGGAGGGGTTTGGGGAAGGGGGATGGAATATGTGAAGATAGTAAGAGGGTGCAAACTTTCCATTATAAGATGAATAAATTCTGGGGATCTAATGTATAGCATGGTGATTATACTTAGCAATACTTTATTGTGTGATTGAAAGTTGCTAAGAGAGTAGATCTTAAAAGTTTTCACCACACACATAAATTATGTGAAGTGATGGATGTGTTAACTGACTTTAGCATGGTAATAATACCACAATATTTATATATATCAGGTCATCATGCTATACACCTTAAACTTATACAATGTTATATGTCAATTATATGTCAATAAAGCTGGGAAAAATAAATGTCCAAAAAAAAGATATTTGTTCAGTAAAGCAAAGCTGAATAGAGTGAAACCCACTTGCTTTTTAATAGATTTTTCCAGAGGCCTCAGGCAAAGACACTTGATCTTCTCTAAGAGGTGTTTTTCTCTTATAGAAAGGACTATTTTAATGTTTTGATTGATATTTCTGACCTAAGGTCTTAGTTTTGCTTATCCATTAGAATAGAATTTTTAAAGTATTTTATAATTCTTTCTTCAGTATACTTTAATGTATTCTGCTTCAGATATTTGAAACTAATAATGTCATATGAGACTGTCAACCAGGGTGACTACCAGTGTCCTCTCCAGCATAGTCAGCTTATATGGTTGCTCAAGACTTAAGAAAGAGTGTTCCCAGGAAAAAGGCCAGTGGCCTTTTAAGACCTAGCCTTTAAAACACAAGGCATTACTTCTGCCATATATATTGTTTGAAGTAGTTACAAGCCCACCTAGATTCAAGGGAGGGGTCATGAGAGATGTATCAAAAAATTTGCAACTGGGTTTGAAAACCACCATGGGTGGTAATGAGAAGGTTTTAAGATGGGAACACTTCAACCAGATTTGCATTTTAATTAGATCCACCTGGCTGGAATGAGAATGGATGTGGCGAGACCAGTTGAGAGAAAGAAATGGTAGTAGTGGAGATGTGAATGGATACAGAGGTGTGAATGGATTCAGGAGATATTTAAGAGCTAAAATCTATGGGATATAAAGCAATAACTGTAACACTATCATTTGGCTTATAACATATATGAATGTAATATACTGACAATAGCACAAAGGAGCAGGACAGAAATGAAGTTAGGATGGAGTAAAGTTTCTACATTTTATTGAAATTAAGTTAGAATTAACATGAAGTGGATTGTGGTATAAATTAGGATGCATATTGTAATCCACAGAGCAACCAGCCACTAAGAAAATAACAAAAATTGTTTAAAAATCAACACTTGAATTAAAATGGTACACTACAGAATTTTATTTTAAAAAATAGTAAAGAAAGAAGAACAAAAGAGATATGAGGCATATAGAAAATAAATAGCAAAGTGGAAAACATAACTTCCACCATATCAGTTACATGAAGTGTTAATGGATTAAACACTCCAAATATAGAGATTACACAACAAACAAAAATCCAGGACAAGAGGACTTCATTGGTGAATTCTACAAAACATTTAAAGAATACCAATCCTTCTCAAACTCTTCCAAAAAAATAGAAGAGGAGGGAACATTTCCAGACACATTTTACAAGACCAACATTACCCTGTTACCAAAACCAGAAAAGAATGCCACAAGAAAAAAAAATTACAAGCCAATAACCCTGTTGATGAACATAGATGCAAAAATCCTCAACAAAATATTAGCAAACTGAATTTAGCAATACATTGAAAGGATCATATACCATCATCAAGTGGGATTTATTCCAAGGATACAGCATGGTTCAACATCTGCCAGTCAATCAGTGTGATTCATCACATTAACAAAATGAAGAATAAAAAATGATATCATCTCAATAGATGCAGAAAAAGCATTTGAAATTTTTCAACATCAATTTATGATAAAATCTCTCAACACACTTGGTATAGAGGGAATGTACCTCAACATGATAAAGGCCATATATAACAAACCTACAGCTTACATCATACTCAGTGGTGAAAAGCTTAGAGCTTTTTCTCTAAGATCAGGAATAAGACAAGAATGCCCGCTCTCACCAGTTTTATTCAAAATAACATTGAAAGTCCTAACCAGAGCAATTAGGGGGGGGGAAAAAGGCATCCTAATCAGAAAGAAAGAAGTAAAGCTGTCACTATTTGCAGACGACATGATATTACATATAAAAAACCCTAAAGATTCCACAAAAAAAACTGTTAGAACTAATAAACAAATTCAATAAAGTTCCAGAACACAAAGTCATTAAACAGTTGACCCTCTGTCCATATTCTTGGGTTCTGCATCTGTGGATTCAACCAACTGCAGACTGAAAATGTTCAGAAAAAAATTCCAGAAATTTTCAAAAAGCAAAACGCAAAGTTGCTGCATGCCAGCAGCTATTTACATAACATTTACATTGTATTAGGTATTATAAGTAATCTAGAAATTATTTAAAGTATACAGGAGAAAGTGTGTAGGTTATATGCAAATGCTGTGCCATTTTATATAAGGGGCTTCAGCATCCGTGGATTTTGGTATCTGCAGGGGTCCTGGAACCAGATGCCTGAGGATACCAAGGGATAATTGTACAAAAATCAGTTGCATTTCTATACACCAATAACAAACTATCAGAAAGAGAAATTAAAGAAGCAATCCCATTTACAATTGCATCAAAAAGAATAAAATACCTAGGAATAAATTTAACCAAAGAGGTGAAAGACCTGTACACTGAAAACTATAAGCCATTGATGAAAGAAATTGAAAAAGACACAAATATATGCAAAGATATTCCATGCTCATGGATTGGAAGAATTAATATTACCAAAATGTCCATACTACACAAAGCAACCTATAGATTCAATGCACTCCTGATCAATATTCCAAGGGCATTTTCCACAATAATAGAACAATCCTAAAATTTGTATGGAACCACAGAAGACCCTGAGCAGCCAAAGAAATCTTGAGAAAAGACAAAGCTAGGGCATCACATTCCCTGATTTCAAACTATATACAAAGATATTATAATCAAAATAGTATGATACTGGCATTAAAACAGACACACAGACCAATGGAACAGAATAAAGAGCCCAGAAATAAACTCACACAATTAATTTACAGCAAAGGAGCCAAGAATATACAATTGGAAATGGACCGTTCTTCAATAAGTGGGAAAACTGAACAGCCAGATATATGTGTGTGTATACACACACACACACAATATAATGTTATTCAGCCATTAAGAAAGGTAATCTTGCCATTTGTAACAACATGCCTGAGGCACATTTATGCTAAGTGAATAAATCAGACAGAAAAACAAGTACTGTATGATCTCATATGTGGAATCTAAAAAGCTAAAAAAGAAAAATCAAACTCATAAATAAGAGAACAGAGAGAAAGATTGGTGGTTTTCAGAGGTGGGGGTGGCAAAAATGGGTGAGGGTGGTCAAAGGTACAAACACCAGTCATAAAATAAATGTCATGGGGATGTAATGTACAGCATGGTGACTATTGTTAATAATACTTTGTTGTCTATTTGAAAGTTGCTGAGAGTAAATCTTAAAAGTTCTCATAACAAGAAAAAAATTACTGTGCGGTGATGGATGCTAAGTAGCTGATCACTTCACAATAAACACACATATTAAAGATTACAGTCACTCTGGACAACAGTTTGGCACTTTCTTATAAAACTGAACAGGCAATTACCATATGATGCAGCAATTGCACTCTTGGACATTTATCCCAGACAAATGAGAACTTATGTTCACACAAAACCCTGTACATGAATGTTCATAGCAGTTTTATTTGTAAGAGCCAAAACTGGAATCAATCTAAATGTTCTTCAATAAGTGAATTGTTCAACTCTGTACCAGAAGCAGTAGTCATAAGCAAAGGGAACAAACAAAAATTCCAGTTTCAGGAGATATGGGAACATATGTATATGTATAATTGATTCACTTTGTTATAAAGCAGAAACTAACACCATTGTAAAGCAATTATACTCCAATAAAGATGTTAAAAAAAAAATTCCAGTTTCTAGTTCTGCATGTAAGGAGATCCATCCTAATAACAAGTAAAAAGCTGGAGACTGGGCTTCCCTGGTGGCGCAGTGGTTGAGAGCCCGCCTGCCGATGCAGGGGACACGGGCTCGTGCCCCGGTCCGGGAAGATACCACGTGCCACGGAACAGCTAGGCCCGTGAGCCATGGCTGCTGAGCCTGCGCATCCGGAGCCTGTGCTCCGCAACGGGAGAGGCCACAACGGTGAGAGGCCTGCGTACTACAAAAAAAAAAAAAAAAAAATGCTGGAGACTGAAAACTCAAAAGCTATTCTTGGGTCCATAAGAGATGGGAGAACAAATTGCTGCCCTCAAGATTGGAGACACAGACAGATGAATATATGAAGTCACAGCTTATGGGAGCAGAGACTCATGAGCAGAAACTACCTTAGGAACCAGTGCTGGGGTAGGAAACACTGAATCATAATTGATGAATTGCTGGAGGCTCAGTGTGAAAAACTTTGAGAGTTAAAAACTGCAGGAAGACCCAGTCTTAGGAGTGTCCCCACAATTTCATGAGATTTTCCACCAGGAGCTTGACCAGGTTCTCCTGGTAAATACTGGGCTGAAATCTTGTGTTTCTGGCCCAGAGAGTGGGGGGAGGGGTGGAGGAGGAACCATTTCAAAATACACCAGAACATTCCGTTCTTAACAAGACCTGCCCTTAGAAGAAACTAGTTAACCATAGCCTAACCTTCTGGGGTATTAACAGCCTGTCTGATCCAGGGGGAAGGGAAATAACCCTATTCCAACTCACTGTATTTATCCTGTCCTAGCTAAGGAGGAGAAAAAGACCTGAGAAACACTTGTGAACTTCACAGCAGAAGCATAGGCTCAGAGAAAGACTGAGACCTCATCATAAGACTATAGAACTTCCCCCTACACCTTACCACTGCATTACTAAAGGCCTATTTACAACAGTTCCTTTTACCCACTATTTCACATCCAGCTATCAAGAAAAAAATTAAAGGGCATATTAAAAGGCAAAAATTAAAATTTGAAGAGAAAGAGCAAGCATTAAGCCAGACATGGCAAGATGTTGGAATTATCAAACCAAAAATTTTAAATCACTATGATTAATATGGCAAAGACTGTACTGCATAAAGTAGGCAGCATGCAAGAACAGATGGGCAATCTAAGCAAAGAGATGGAAGAACTAGAAAGAAATGATAAAAGACCAAAACCACTGTAACAACAACAAAGAATGCCTTTGATAGGCTTATTAGTAGACTGGACATGGCTGGAAAAGAATCTCTGAGCTTGAGAATATCTCAATCAGAAACATACAAAACAAAAATGAAAGAGAATAAAGACTGATGGGGGGAGAAAAAAATATCCAAGGACAATGGGACAACAAAAGATGTTGCAAAATACATGTGGTGGAAATACTAGAAGGAAAAGAAAGAAAGAGAAAGGAAGGAAGGAAGGAAGGAAGGAAGGAAGAAAGAAAGAAAGAAGGAAAGAAAAGAAAGAAAGAAAGAAA
>RJWK010016324.1:0-35428 GCA_004363435.1 Platanista minor | reverse complement strand
ATCCTGGAATGCTTTTTTTTTTTTTTTTTTTACATCTTTATTGGAGTATAATTGCTTTACAAAGGTGTGTTAGTTTTTGCTTTATAACAAAGTGAATCAGTTACACATATACATATGTTCCCATATCTCCTCCCTCTTGCGTCTCCCTCCCTCCAACCCTCCTTATCCCACCCATCCAGGTGGTCACAAAGCACTGAGCTGATCTCCCTGTGCTATGCAGCTGCTTCCCACTAGCTATCTATTTTACATTTGGTAGTGTACATATGTCCATACCACTCTCTCACTTTATCACAGCTTACCCCTCCCCCTCCCCATATCCTCAAGTCCATTCTCTAGTAGATCTGTGTCTTTATTCCCATCTTGCCCCTAGGTTCTTCACGACATTTCTTTTTTTCTTAGATTCCATATATATGTGTTAGCATATAGTATTTGTCTTTCTCTTTCTGACTTACTTCACTCTGTATGACAGACTCTAGGTCCATCCACCTCAATATAAAGAAGTCCATTCCGTTTCTTATTATGGCTGAGTAATATTCCATTGTATATATGTGCCACATCTTCTTTATCCATTCATCTGATGATGGACACTTTGGTTGTTTCCATCTCCTGGCTCTTGTAAATAGAGCTGCAATGAACATTATGGTACATGACTCTCTTTGAATTATGGTTTTCTCAGGGTATATGCCCAGTAGTGGGATTGCTGGGTCATATGGTAATTTTATTTGTGGTTAAGGAACCTCCATACTGTTCTCCATAGAGGCTGTACCAATTCACATTGCCACCAGCAGTGCAAGAGTGTTCCCTTTCCTCCACACGCTCTCCAGCATTTATTGTTTCTAGATTTTTTGATGATGGCCATTCTGACCGGTGTGAGATGATATCTCATTGTAGTTTTGATTTGCATTTCTCTAATGATTAATGATGGTGAGCATTATTCCATGTGTTTGTTGGCAGTCTGTATATCTTCTTTAGAGAAATGTCTATTTAGGTCGTCTGCCAATTTTTGGATTGGGTTGTTTGTTTTTTTGTTATTGAGCTGCATGAGCTGCTTGTAAATTTTGGAGATTAATCCTCTGTCAGTTACTTCATTTGCAAATATTTTCTCCCATTCTGAGGGTTGTCTTTTGGTCTTGTTTATGGTTTCCTTTGCTGTGCAAAAGCTTGAAGTTTCATTAGGTCCCATTTGTTTATTTTTGTTTTTATTTCCATTTCTCTAGGAGATGGGTCAAAAAGAATCTTGCTGTGACTTATGTAATAGAGTGTTCTGCCTATATTTTCCTCTAGGAGTTTGATAGTGTCTGGCCTTACATTTAGGTCTTTAATCCATTTTGAGCTTATTTTTGTGTATGGTGTTAGGGAGTGTTCTAGTCTCATACATTTACATGTACATGTCCAGTTTTCCCAGCACCACTTATTGAAGAGGCTGTCCTTTCTCCACTGTATATTTCTGCCTCCTTTATCAAAGGTAAGGTGACCATATGTGTGTGGGTTTATCTCTGGGCTTTCTATCCTGTTCCATTGATCTATATTTCTGTTTTTGTGCCAATACCATACTGTCTTGATTACTGTAGCTTTGTAGTACAGTCTGAAGTCAGGGCGGCTGATTCCTCCACCTCCATTTTTCGTGCTCAAGATTGCTTTGGTTATTCCGGGTCTTTTGTGTTTCCATACAAATTGTGAAATTTTTTGTTCTAGTTCTGTGAAAAATGCCAGTGGTAGTTTGATAGGGATTGCATTGAATCTATAGATTGCTTTGGGTAGTAGAGTCATTTTCACAATGTTGATTCTTCCAATCCAGGAACATGGTATATCTCTCCATCTATTAGTATCATCTTTAATTTCTTTCATCAGTGTCTTATAATTCTCTGCATACAGGTCTTTTGTCTCCTTAGGTAGGTTTATTCCTAGATATTTTATTATTTTTGTTGTAATAGTAAATGTGAGTGTTTTCTTGATTTCACTTCCAGATTTTTCATCATTACTGTATAGGAATGCCAGAGATTTCTGTGCATTAATTTTGTACCGTGCTACTTTACCAAATTCATTGATTAGTCTAGTAGTTTTCTGGTAGCATCTTTAGGATTCTCTGTATATAGTATCATGTCATCTGCAAACAGTGACATCTTTACTTCTTCTTTTCCTAATTGGATTCCATTTATTTCCTTTACTTCTCTGATTGCTATGGCTAAAACTTCCAAAACTATGTTGAATAAGAGTGGTGAGAGTGGGCAACCTTGTCTTGTTCCTGATCTTAGTGGAAATGCTTGCAGTTTTTCACCATTGAGGAAGATTTTGGTTGTTGGTTTGTCATATATGGGCTTTATTATGTTGAGGAAAGTTCCCTCTATGCCTACTTTCTCCAGGGTTTTTATCATAAATGGGTGTTGAATTTTGTCGAAAGCTTTCTCTGCATCTATTGAGATGATTATATGGATTTTCTCCTTCAATTTGTTAATATGGTTTATCATGTTGATTGATTTGCATATATTGAAGAATCCTTGCATTCCTGGGATAAACCTCACTTGATCATGGTGTATGACCTTTTTAATGTGCTGTTGGATTCTGTTTGCTAGTATTTTGTTGAGGATTTTTGCATCTATGTTCATCAGTGATATTGGCCTGTAGTTTTCTTTCTTTGTGACATTCTTGTCTGGTTTTGATATCAGGGTGATGGTGGCCTCGTAGAATGAATTTGGGAATGTTTCTCCCTCTGCTATATTTGGGAAGAGTTTGAGAAGGATAGGTGTTAACTCTTGTCTAAATGTTTGATAGAATTCGTCTGTGAAGCCATCTGGTCCTGTGCTTTTGTCTGTTGGAAGATTTTTAATCACAGTTTCAATTTCAGTACTTGTGATTGGTCTGTTCATATTTTCTATTTCTTCCTGATTCAGTCATGGCAGGTTGTGCCTTTCTAAGAATTTGTCCATTTCTTCCAGCTTGTCCATTTCATTGGCATAGAGTTGCTTGTAGTAATCCCTCATGATCTTTTGTTTTTCTGCAGTGTCAGTTGTTACCTCTCCCTTTTCATTTCTAATTCTACTAATTTGAGTCTTCTCCCTTTTTTTCTTGATGAGTCTGGCTAATGGTTTATCAATTTTGTTTATCTTCTCAAAGAACCAGCTTTTAGTTTTATTGATCTTTGCTATTGTTTCCTTCATTTCTTTTTCATTTATTTCTGATCTGATCTTTAGGATTTCTTTCCTTCTGCTAACTTTGGGGTTTTTTTGTTCTTCTTTCTCTAATTGCTTTAGGTGCAAGGTCAGGTTGTTTATTCGAGATGTTTCCTGTTTCTTAAGGTAAGATTGTATTGCTGTAAACTTCCCTCTTAAAACTGCTTTTGCTGCAACCCTTAGGTTTTGGGTCATCCTGTTTGCATTGTCATTTGTTTCTAGGTATTTTTTGATTTTCTCTTTGATTTTATCAGTGATCACTTCGTAATTAAGTAGTGTATTGTTTAGCCTCCATGTGTTTGTATTTTTTACAGATCTTTTCCTGTAATTGATGTCTAGTCTCATAGCATTGTGGTCGGAAAAGATACTTGATAAAATTTCAATTTTCTTAAATTTACCAAGGCTTGATTTGTGATCCGAGATATGATCTGTCCTGTAGAATGTTCCATGAGCTCTTGAGAAAAATGTGTGTTCTGTTTTTTTTGGATGGAATGTCCTATAAATATCAATTAAGTCCATCTTGTTTAATGTATCATTTAAAGCCTGTTTTTCCTTATTTATTTTCCTTCTGGATGATATGTCCATTGGTGAAAGTGGGGTGTTAAAGTCCCCTACTATGAATGTGTTACTGTCAATTTCCTCTTTTATGGCAATTAGTATTTGCCTTATGTATTGAGGTGCTCCTGTGTTGGGTGCCTAAATATTTACAAATGTTATATCTTCTTCTTGGATCGATCACTTGATCATTATGTAGTGTCCTTCTTTGTCTCTTCTAATAGTCTTTATTTTATAGTCTATTTTGTCTGAAATGAGAATTGCTACTCCAGCTTTCTTTTGGTTTCCATTTGCATGGAATATTTTTTACATCCCCTCACTTTCAGTCTGTATGTGTCTCTAGGTCTGAAGTGGGTCTCTTGTAGACAGCATATATGTGAGTCTTGTTTTTGTATACATTCAGCCAGTCTGTGTCTTTTGGTGGGAGCATTATTCCATTTACATTTAAGGTGATTATCGATATGTATGTTTCTATTCCCATTTTCTTAATTGTTTTGGGTACGTCATTGTAGGTCTTTTCCTTCTGTTGTGTTTCTTGCCTAGAGAAATTCCTTTAGCATTTGTTGTATAGCTGGTTTGGTGGTGCTGAACTCTCTCAGCTTTTGATTGTCTGTAAAGATTTTAATTTCTCCATCACATCTGAATGAGATCCTTGCTGGTTAGAGTAATCTTCATTGAAGGTTTTTCTCCTTCATCACCTTAAATATGTCCTGCCAGTGCCTTCTGGCTTGAAGAATTTCTGCTGAAAGATCAGGTTTTAACCTTTTGGGGATTCCCTTGTGTGTTATTTGTTGTTTTTCCCTTGCTACTTTTAATATGTTTTCTTTGTATTTAATTTTTAATAGTTTGATTAATATGTGTCTTGGTATGTTTCTCCTCGGATTTATCCTGTATGGGACTCTCTGTACTTCCTGGACTTGATTAACTATTTCCTTTCCCTTATTAGGGAAGTTTTCAACTATAATCTCTTCAAATATTTTCTCAGTCCCTTTCTTTTTCTCTTCTTCTTCTGGAACCCCTATAATTCGAATGTTGGTGCATTTAATGTTGTCCCAGAGGTCTCTGAGACTGTCCTCAGTTCTTTTCATTCTTTTTTCTTTATTCTGCTCTGCAGTATTTATTTCCATTATTTTATCTTCCAGGTCACTTATCCATTCTTCTGCTTCAGTTATTCTGCTATTGTTCCCATCTAGAGTATTTTTAATTTCATTTATTGTGTTGTTCATCTGTGCTTGTTTCATCTTTAGTTCTTCTAGGTCCTTGTCAATTCTATTTCCAAGATTTTGGAACATCTTTGCTATCATTTTTCTGAATTATTTTCAGGTAGACTGCCTATTTCCTCTTCATTTGTTAAGTCTGGTGGGATTTTATCTCGCTCCTTCATCTGCTGTGTGTTTTTCTGTCTTATTTTCCTCATCTTACTTTGTTTCAGGTATCCTTTTTGCAGGCTGCAGGTTCGTAGTTCCCATTGTTTTTGGTGTCTGTGCCCAGTAGCTAAATTTGGTTCAGTGAGTTGTGTAGGCTTCCTGGTGGATGGGACTAGTGCCTGTATTCTGTTGGATGAGGCTGGATCTTGTCTTTCTGGTGGGCAGGTCCATGTCTGATGGTGTGTTTTGGGGTGTCTGTGGATTTATTATGATTTTAGGCAGCGTCTCTGCTAATGGGTGGGGTTGTGTTCCTGTCTTGCTAGTTTTTTGGCATAGGGTGTCCATCACTGTAGCTTGCTGGTCTTTGAGTGAAGTTGGGTGCTGGTGTTGAGATGGAGATCTCTGGGAGATTTTCGCCATTTGATATTATGTGGAGTTGTGAGGTCTCTTGTGGACCAGTGTCCTGAAGTTGGCTCTCCCACCTCAGAGGCACAGCACTGACTCCTGGCTGCAGCAACAAGAGCCTTTCATCCACATGGCTCAGAATAAAAGGGAGAAAAAGTAGAAAGAGGAAAGAAAGAAAGGAAGGAAGAAGATCAAATAGAATAAAGTAAGATAAAATAAAATAAAGTTATTAAAATAAAAAATAATTATTAAGATACATTTTTTTTAATTAAAAAAAAAAACGGACAGATAGAACCCTGGGACAAATGGTGAAAGCAAAGCTATACAGACAAAATCTCACACAGAATACACATACACACTCACAAAAAGAGGAAAAGGAGGAAAAAATCATAAATCTTGCTCTCAAAGTCCACCTCCTCAATTTGGGATGATTCGTTGTGTATTCATGTATTCCACAGATTCAGGGTACATCAAGTTGATTGTGGGGTTTTAATCTGCTGCCCTGATGCTGCTGGGAGAGTTTTCCCTTTCTCTTCTTGGTTCGCACAGCTCCAGGGGCTCAGCTTTGGATTTGGCCCCGCCTCTGCGTTTAAGTCGCTGGAGGGTGTCTGTTCTTCGCTCAGAAAGGACGGGGTTAAAGGAGCAGCTGACTCGGGGGCTCTGGCTCCCTCAGGCCTGGGGGATGGAGGGGCACGGAATGAGGGGCGAGCCTGTGGCAGCAGAGGCCAGCAGCACGTTGCAGCAGCCTGAGACGCGCAGTGCGTTCTCCCGGGGAAGTTTTCCCTGGATCACGGGACCCTGGCAGTGGTGGGCTGCACAGGCTCCCTGGAAGGGAGGTGTGGATAGTGACCTGTGCTCGCACACAGGCTTCTTGGTGGAGGCCGCAGCAACCTTAGCGTTTCAGGCCAGTCTCTGGCATCTGCGCTGTTAGCCATGGCTCGCGCCCATCTCTGGAGCTCCTTTAAGCAGTGCTCTTAATCCCCTCTCCTCGCGCACCAGGAAACAAAAAGGGAAGAAAAAGTCTCTTACCTCTTGGGCAGGTCCAGACTTTTCCCGGGATTCCCTCCCGGCTAGCCATGGTGCACTAGCCCCCTGCAGGCTGTGTTCATGCCGTCAACCCCAGTCCTCTCCCTGCGCTCTGACCGAAGCCTGAGCCTCAGCTCCCAGCCCCGCCACCCCGGTAGGGGAGCAGACAAGCCTCTTGGGCTGGTGAGTGACGGTTGGCACCGATCCTCTGTTTGGGAATCTCTCTGCTTTGCCCTCCGTGCCCCTGTTGCTGTGCTCTCCTCCGCTACTCCGAAGCTTCCCCCCTCCACTACCTGCAGTCTCCGCCTGCAAAGGGGCTTCCTAGTGTGTGGAAACCTTTCCTCCTTCACAGCTCCCTCCCACTGGTGCAGGTCCCATCCCTATTCTTTTGTCTCTGTTTATTCTTTTTTTTTGCCCTACCCAGGTACGTGGGGAGTTTCTTGCCTTTTGGGAGGTCTGAGGTCTTCTGCCAGCATTCAGTAGGTGTTCTGTAGGAGTTGTTCCACGAGTAGATGTATTTCTGGTGTATCTGTGGGAGGCAGGTGATCTCCGCGTCTTAGTTTTCCGCCATCTTCTCTATCCTGGAATGCTTTACTTGCATAGACTTCGGTTTAATTTCCACAATTTTATTGCCATGGTAATTAAGAGATAGAGAAGTAAATTATTCCCCAATAAAATTAAGCTAATTAGAGTTATGTCTTTATAAAAACCTAACCCCATTCTGTCTGCAACATTCTTCTATTCTTGTTTGGTGGGAAATGATTTTTATTGGTTTTATAATTTGATAATGATTTGTGTGGCAGTTTGACTCATGCAGGATTCCTCACAGCCACAGATTATAGGCAACACCATGAACTCCAAAGATATACTAAAGGCTTACTAAATAAGCAGTTATTTTACTGTCTTCTTTATGATTAATAGTATGAATTTGGAAAAACCCAAATTCAGTGTTGGCGGTGCAGTATGTGACCATTGAATAGAGGTTAACCTCACAGCATGCAAACAAATTCAATTCATACACTGCACTTTGAAAAAAGTCTTCTAGATTGTAGTACTATAAAGATTTAAAACAAAATTAAAATAGTAATTTGATTGTTTTTATTAAATATTAATAAGTATGTATAAAATAAAATTTCTAGGGCTTGTCAGGGAAAAATATTTCTCAGTGACCAGCTTGACGTTAGAATATTACTAGTTCTGTACAGGACTTTTATAAATTATTTCCTGACTCTATACTTCTCACTCTTCCTCAGCAGGTACATATACTTTGAAATTTTGGTCTATTATTTATTTGTTGTTTTTTATTATTTTATCTCACATACTTTTACTTCAATCATTTATTGTTTATTTTATGACCTGTTGAATTTTAGCCAAGTGGAATTAACCAATGTTTATTCCTGTGTAAAATAGTTTATCTCAACCCTTGAGTGATAAGAGATATATACATCAAAACATACATAAAAATACATACATACCTCTATACATCAAAAGGGCAAGTTATGTTGGGTGAAAAAGCAGACCTTACTGGGAAAAATAGCATGCAGATTATTGGGAGAGAATTCTCCATGTGTCTCTTAGGTTTTTGCATGTCTTGTGAAGAGAGAACTGAGTGCCCTTTCTTTTGGAATATAATTTCAAAGACGTTTGTTTAGTGTACAATCTTAGAAGACAGAGATAGTATCTCTCTGGAGCAAAGGGAAGGTTTGGAAGATAGAGATGGTGTCACTTCCCAAAGAAAAGTGCAGCCCTGTTTTCTGTTCACTTTAA
The DNA here is from genome assembly GCA_004363435.1 of Platanista minor. Lineage (NCBI taxonomy): Eukaryota > Metazoa > Chordata > Mammalia > Artiodactyla > Platanistidae > Platanista > Platanista minor. The sequence continues at coordinate 27,138 of RJWK010016324.1, read as the reverse complement.
TCAAGGTAATATTTACATCTGGTAAAAAGTGTATGTCTTCCCTGGTGGTGCAGTGGTTAGGAGTCTGCCTGCCGATGCAGGGGACGCGGGTTTGTGCCCCGGTCTGGGAGGATTCCCGCATGTCGCTGAGTGGCTGGGCCCGTGAGCCATGGCTGCTGGGTCTGCGTGTCCAGAGCCTGTGTTCTGTGGCGAGAGAGGCCACAGCAGGGAGAGGCCTGTGTACTGCAAAAAAAAAAAAAAAAAAAAGTGTAGGTACACTTGCTGCCCACTGTAGAAAATTCAGGTTTTGTAAGCTCAGGGTTTCTCTTCTATAACACAATTACTATGCATAATGTGTCATCTGGATCTATTTGCATTCCTCTATGGGAATTCTGGTTTATAAATTTGTTAAAATGACATTACTCTGGTTCCTATTACTGTTTTGAGTAATAAATTTGTTTGTGTCTGATCCAAGGACACATATCTTCTACCAACTTTCATGCCATCTAAGAAAATTTTATTTAAGAAAAAAATTACTTAAGCTCAAAGGACAGTGAGACTTACAAAAGTTAACTTGGCCTACCTCATTCCTCTCCCCTGCTCTGTGGTGGTCTTAAAAAACATCAGACTTACAATTTATGGTAATGATGAAGACCAGCAATCTTGCAGGTATTGGAAGAGATAGGCCAAATTTGGAGCACCTTATAAATCCCTGCTCCCAGGCATTGTCACCATATGTTCTATCTATGGCCATATAGAAAAGCCCTACTCTAATGGTATTGTCAATTTGTGACTTGACTTGGAACACTCTTCATAGAAAAACCCCTTTTCCCAGGGTATTTTTCAAAAAGAATCAGCTGCAACTGATTAACACCGAAGCTGCCAAAGACTGTGGTACTAAGTTGAAGCAAACAAAAGCCTAGACAAAGCTTAAAAGTAAGGTTTGGGAACTAGATGTCCATAGGGTACTTTGAAACGCTCTGACATATTGCTGGGGATTTAGAAGGATGTGTGCATATGCAGCACTCTGTGCATGCCCAGCCCAGATATGAGACATCTCCAGTTACTTACCTCTGGCTGACTTTAGGCCCTATTCAATCAAGAAGCAATGGTTAATGCAGACTTGTAAACTGCCTGAGCATTGAAAGTATATCTCAACGCACACATACACACACACACACACACACACACACACACACACACACTCACACACACGGCCACTTGGCTAAGGTAGAAGATATATATATTAGTTAACCTATAAACTAATCAAGCAGGTGCTTCAGTGGCTGCATATGACAAGGAACATAAATTTTACAGAGTCCAGGGAAGTCACTCAACAAACAAACAGCAATAAAAACAACAACAAAGATCAAAAACAAACTCTGGAGACAGGAGAATCTCATTTCCATAGTTTCCACATGACATTTTTATATTGTTCAGTTTCAAACAAAAATGTTAAGACATACAAAGGAATAGGAATATATGGCTTATAAATTAGAAAAGAAAAATCAGTCAATAGAAATTGTCCTGGAGGGGACCCAGAAGTTGGCAAATTATAATGTGTTGAGTACTTTAGATTAAAAAAACCAAATAATTTGAAAGTAAAATGATGAAATATGTGCAAATATAAACTAGAGAGAGAGTGGCTATGCTAACCTCAAGAAAAGAATAGTCATTAAAATAGTAATTACTAATAGAGACAATGAGGGACAATGCATAATGATAAAAAATTAGAGATAACAATTATAAGTATATATGCACCTAACAAGAGAACATCAAATTATGTGAAACTAAAGCTGATAATAGTAGACAGAAATAATTTAACAATAAGTTCATGATTCCAATATTTTATTCTCAATAATTGATAGAACTAGAATTAGTTGTTATTAAAAATTATAAATTAACAGTAATTTGTTATTAGAAAATAACAATATTTAGAAAACTTGTGTAGAGTAATCAACCAACTTGATCTAAGAGACATCTACAGAACACTAAAAGCCAAAACAGCAGAGTATACATTCTTTTGAAGTGCTCATGGAACATTCTCCAAGATAGTCCGTATGGTATGCCATAGACCAGTTTTAACAAATTTAAAAGAATAAAAATCATACAAAATATGAATTTTGTACAAAATAATGCTAAAATATAAATTAAAAATTGAAAGAAATTTGGTAATCAACATATATTAAAGTTGACATAAAATCTTAGATAAATATATTATTTTCTTTTTGTCCTTTGACCCCTAATAATCATTACAAAAGATGTATATGTATCCATATTTAAAAAGTGTTTTTGGGGTTTCCCTGGTGGCGCAGTGGTTGAGAGTCCGCCTGCCGATGAATGGGACACGGGTTCATGCCCCAGTCCGGGAAGATCCCACATTCCGCGGAGTGGCTAGGCCCGTGAGCCATGGCCGCTGAGCCTGTGCGTCGCGTCCGAAGCCTATGCTCCGCAACGGGAGAGGCCACAACAGTGAGAGGCCTGCGTACTGCAAAAAAAAAAAAAAAAAAGTGTTTTTGGCAACTGGTCTGTTAAATCTTATGTGTTTATATTAAAACTATCAACAATGAGGACAAAATAAAAGAAACTACAAAGAAGTTGTAGTACAAAGATGATAAAATTGGGGGCAAAACAAATAAAATTCAGTTTTTATTTTTGTTTTTGTTTTCCAGTTGAAATCAAGGTGGAAACTCTATGTCATTTTGTTATCTTCATGTTCTGGCTATAATTTGGGCAACAGAGGTACATGAAACTTGCCTAGTGAAGAGATGGCAGCCCATTAGTAAATCCTTCAGGGACTCTTAAAACCAGGGAGAGAGATCTTTACAAATTGACAATGAAATGAGATAAGAACCATTCCTCTTAGAAGAAAAAACTTTGAGAAGTGCACCACAAATACAAGATATGTTAACCTTGGACTCAAGTTTAAGTGGCTTGATACAAATTAGTTCAGTCTTTTTTTCTGGGTCTCATTGCAGATTTAACCTGGTGAGTTGATACAATGCAATTACTTAAAACATCATTATTCTAAGTTCTTTGTGAAGTCATGCTATTCTGTCCCTAGTTAAGAAAGATAATATATACATCATAATATGGTATTCCATAGAAACAATGAAATGAAAAGGAGGATATCTTTTCTAATAAAGTGGCATTTCTTGGCTGAATACGAAAATTGCCTCTTCTGAGAATATCTGTGTAATTTAATCACTCATTTGGCAAATACAACAACTTTTTATAAAGCACTGTATTTAAAAACACACATGAGAGTAAATCCCTTATAAGAGATACACACATTGGTTTAACTTCATACATAAGACATGAGGAAATTCTGAATAAGAAAATGCTCTCAGAGGTGCAATATTAATGATATAAGGCAACAAAACAAATGGGAAAGACTGTTTATTAGTTTCTGAATACCTTCACACATATATAAGACTCTGTTTCTGTGTTTTGGCTCATTTTTATTTCTTCATTGTTATGTTTTTAACCTTTTTAAAAAAATGTTTTCCTCTCTGTCCTTACTCCTAAACACGTGGGTGTACACACACACACATCACAATACTTACATACAAGGATTCCATTAATTTATAATACAGAAAATAAAAATCCAACCAACCTATGTCTTAAGTAAATTTCAACTTATTATTTTCTCATTTAACAAGAAAAACTGATATAGTCATTTTAGGACTGAACTAATTTCTTCATAATGACATCAATGATTCAGTTAGTTGCCTTATAAATTTCTACTCTGCCATTTTTAGTTTATGGGCTTCATCCTCATATTTGTCACCTCAAAGTCCCAAGAAATCTTCACTTCCATTATATATCTGTATTTCCAGCAGGGAAAAAGAATAGGAAGATGGATAAAATAATATTAATCACCCCAAAATTTTCTTTTTCAAGGATATTTACTGGGAGCCTTATCCAATATCACCTACTAACATCTCTTTAGTCAGAATTATTGTGTCAGATACTTACTTTTAGCTATGAATAATGATGAGAAATGTAGTTAGTTTAAAGCTGAGCACATTGTCCCCAAACTAAATATAAGTTCTGTTAGTTAGCAAGAAAAGGAGAGTGAATATTGAATTGGAATTTGTCAGTGTGTGTGCACATACACACAGGTTTGAGTGGAATATACTGTATTAACCTCTTCCAGTTTTGTTTTTTTCTTCTGGCTCTCTGCCACTTATATAGTATAAGTTACAATTTTTAATACTCTCTATTCTTCACTGTACATCCCTTTACCTAACACATTGCCTAGGAAATGTGGACATTTAAGAAATATATGTTAATGTGTGCTTATATATCTGTGTGTATATGTGTATATACATGAATAAACACAGCAGATTACGTTTGAAACTGGTTGGTAAGCATATGATGCCAGCAGCCTGGTGACCTCCAGAATTCATTGATGGTGACTGCCAACTAGAAACTGTTAAGTAAGACTGCAGAAGTTCTACTGAGAACACAGAAGGAAAAAAGGAAAATCCTTGTTTTTTTTTTTAGCAAATTTATATAACCTTATTTTGTACTCCTTATCAGAAAATCAATATATGTGAAAGATGATTCTCACTGTCTGACTTTTTCTGTTTTTTTTTTTGTTGTTGTTGTTAAATTCAGTAAAAAAACCCCAAGAATGTTAAGAATGAGTCAACTCACATGAAACCCATATTAGGAGGTAGCAGCTTCCCAGGATAATGAATGTAGTGCATCAGAGTACAAGATAAATGAGTATAAATGAAGAATTCATTTCAGGGAATTAGATGTTGATGTAAGTTTTGTGCCTTATGGGTTTGTTTCACTGAATGAATTTGAAAAATAATAAACTTTCTTATAAGCTGATTGGAAAAAAATTGAGAAAGCTTTTAAAAAATCTGTTTATAAGTAATTCACATAATTATAAATGCAAAGAGAAATAATAACTATGAAGTTTGTGTGTGCGTCTTTGTGTGTGTGTGTATATGTGGTAACTCTGATAATAGAAACCATTTATTTAATTCTCTCAACAAACCAATAAGCAGCTATTAGTATCTTGATTTTATAGATTAAAAAAACTGATGATCAGAGTTTAGTAATGTCCTCAAGTTTAAGAGATGGTTAATGGAACATCTAGGATGTCCCTCTCTTCAGAGTTCTTTTGTGATATATGGCCCATTCAACCCACAATTTTCTTAAAAATAGATGTCCTGAGGAATTTGTTGTAGAATATAATTGCCTTTATATAATTCCCTGCTTTGGCTACCCACTGGGCAGGCATATTCTTTAATAAGATTGTCTACTCATTAAAAAGTGACTTTAAAAAAGTTTTCCAAATTACTCACATACAAGTTTTATCTTAGAATTTTAAGATTTGTTGTTTATCTGTATACCTCTGTTTAACTCAGCCATGATCTCAGTGATTTAACAGCCTTCTTCTTTAATGCTGTCACTTGGTCTTAGACCCTTCATACTGAAGAGTCATATTATTTTCTGTCTCTTTTTATACAGCAGCTCTTTTCATCCTATCTATCTATCTATCTATCTATCTATCATCTATCTATCTATATCTATATCATTTATATCTATATCTATGTAGGTTTATGTGTGTATGTGTGTTTCTTATTGATCTTTCCCTGCATATTATTATATTTTAACTTTCTGAAGGTGCACATTTAGAGTTACATACAGCATGCCATAATTTTAATATTTTATTTAAGAAAATTGAGCACTTGATTATAATAAGGTACTATACCAGACCTCTTAATATTTTCTCTTTTGTTTCTGTTTGTCTCCATCATGCCAATATATTCTTTTAAGCTATAGCAGCACATTAGGAACAACTTATTGGCTCATTTACATGGTCATATGTTTGGGCAAGACACTTTTTAATTAAAAAGTTATTTTGGGAGGGGCAATGTCCTTGGCATTGTGAATTCTATGTATCAAATATTTTAATAAAAATGCCTTCCAAATAAAGAAAAACCCATATTTTCCAATTAACTTTTAGATATGAAACTGAATAAAACAAATATCTACTTAAATTAATTTATTAATTTTATACATGTATATACATGTCATCTTTGTAAAATGTATTAATGTATTAATTCTTATATATTGTTTACATATATGATAAAATTAAATTTTACATCTTCTTTAAGTATCTTTTTCTCTGCAATAAATATAAAAAAATATATTCAGATGCTGTGCTGGCATCTTTTTTTTTTTTTTTTTTTTTTTCAGTACACGGGCTTCTCATTGTTGTGGCCTCTCCCGTTGTGGAGCACAGGCTCCAGACGTGCAGGCCCAGCGGCCATGGCTCACGGGCTCAGCTGCTCATGCCATGTGGGATCTTTCCAGACCAGGGCACGAACCTGTGTCCCCTGCATCTGCAGGCAGACTCTCAACCACTGCGCCACAAGGGGAGCCCAGTGTGCTGTCATCTTTGATAACAATTTTTGATTTATTAACACACTATTCCAGAGGATATCGTTTTTACTTCCTTTTAAATAATTTAATATGCATTATTTCTCTTTGTGTGAATTTCGTTTTTAGTTCATGTAGTACGATACCTGAAGAATACATTCACACATCATTGGACTGCTGTTTTTATGTTTGTATTTTGTCTTTTTATGATTACCATATTTTAGTTACTTGCTTCTAGTGACTTAAAATGTTTATTTGTAATTACATCAAATAATTGCAATTGTGAAGTTACATCTTTGAAATTAAATGGCACATCTGTGTTGTTTGTTTGTTTATCCCCATGATTTTATTTAACAATTTTTAAAACAAATTTCTTTAAGTATGCAAATTGATATTGATTGAAAATGTTTCTGGTTATTCTATATTCCCTGAGCCACATTTAGGGCTCAAAATACAGCATTATATTTTATCCATTTTAAGACGTTTATTTTCATGTTTTAACAACTTTGCAATTAGGATGTCTCTTATAATCAGTGACATGTCATAGTTTAATTGCAATCATTTTTTCTTTTTTAGTAATATATAAAATAATGTGCCTCTTCCAATGAATGACATTTTAAATTTGATGAACTAGAGCAACTGGGTACTTTGTAACAACCGATATATTTAATGAATCCCTCTTTTCTGGGGAATAATTATGTACATCCAAGTTTGTACATTTGGGAACTGGTGGAACATGTTTTCTAACCTTAAAGCTCTCATGGAGGAGGATAATTACACTGCAGTTAGTGATGTCTATAATAGAAGTATAAAGAAAGCTCTGCTGGAGTCCACTGAAGGGCTGAACAGAGTGTCTCACTGTAGAGAATCAGAAAAGGCTTTAAACAATAGATGACTTTGAGGTGAAATTTGTAAAATTAGGCTTTTATTAGGTGGAAAATGTGAAGAAGAAAATTTGAACAGAGAAGGAAACCTGTGAATAAATATGAAGACCAATGAAAGAATGACATAATCTAGATGCCCAATTATTCTGACTGGATTATAGGGTGTGGGACAAAATTGTGAAAATAATCTGAAAAATTATACAGGAGCACTTAAATAAAAGTCTGTGGCCTTAATAAAGAAAATGGACTTTTTCTTATAGGTAAAAGAGCACCATGGAACAGCTATTATTATCCACTATATGATTTAGAATGATCAGTAGGAGGGCAATGTGCAGATCAAGACAAAAAGACTGGAAGTAGGAAGATATAACAGGTTAATGAAGAGAGGACCTTAAAAGAGAAACAGTATAGCACAAGAAGAGTAATTGTATGTAGAGATTATCTAGAAGAAATTATCTGGCATATGTGATAATGTTACTGAACCAAAAGTGGATCTGTTGTCCTGTGGGCAGTAAAGCCAATGTACTGACACCAGGTGGTGGTGAAGGAAAGTACAGCATTTATTGCAAGGCACCAAGTAAGAAGAAACAGGCAACTCATGCTCAAAAGATCCGAACTCCAAGTTTCAAGGAAGGGGTTTTAAAGGGAATGTGAGGGAGGGGGCTGCAGGGTACTTGATCACCTAGTGCACAAATGTTGGGTTTGTTGGCATGAGGTGAAGTTTCAAGCATCATCAACCTTCTGGTTTCAACCAATCTAGTGTCTATGTTCTTGCAGTCCATAGTTTTCATCTGGTGGAGGTCTGCTTCCTGTATAAACAACTTAGGAGTGTGTGTCAGGCGTTTATCTATATCTTTCAAGGAACTGTGTGTTTGGTGATTCCGCTATGTGACAGATTTATAGTTTAAAGTTTACCAGTTTCCCAGCCCAACAGCTAATCTTTGTTTCTACACCTTTACATTTCCTAATCATTAACTCTTGAGTCAGCCTTTAGAGACTCAAGGGAGGACTGGGAGACTAAAGCAAAAGCCTGTTACTCCAAAGGACAGGGACACAAGGGCTTGTATATGGTTTCAATAGTAGACTATATGAAAAAAGAAAGAACTTGAACATGAGCATTTAGGATTTGGGGAACATTAGCTGAGATAATATGTAAAGGAGTAGCTTTGGTGAGAATGTACATGTTGTCTTAGGTGTGGAGACGTCCAGTAGATAGAAATAGTATAAAGTCATATATCTTAACTTCTAGTAGGCCTCAGAAAAGTAATCATTATAACTATGGAGGATTGTATGTCATAAATAATACCACACAGCTCTTACTTAAAGCTTAAATGTTGCTTAAGTTAATTGTTCCTAGACTGTTTGGGGGAAGCACTAGATAGCACAGGGTTATTTTAAGAGTTTCTTGGATGGTGGTGGTTGTGGGATTTGATAAAAGTAAGTAAAATTTTAGTTTCTTCATCACACTTCACCAAGAGGAGCTCTGCTGATATTTAATTTATTTGTCTATGTTCCTTGGTATGACTTCATTGGAAGAGAGACAGAGACAGACAGACAGACAAACAGGACAGAGATTTCCCATGTACCCACAGCCCTCACTACACATGCATAGCCTTTCTTATTACCAATATCCTCTACCAGAGTTGTACATTTGTTACAATTGGTAACTAACAGATTAACCTCAATTTACACATTATTATCACCCAAAGTCCATAGTTTACATTGGGGTTGACTCTTAGTATTGCACATTATATGGATTTGGACTAATATATAATTACATGTATTCACCAAGTAATTATAGTATCAGACATAGTGTTGCTACTGGTGTAAAAACATTCTGTGCTTTGCCTTTTCATCCCATTCTACCCCTGTCCCTTGGTAACTGCTGATCTTTTTACTGTCTACATAGTTTTGTCTTTTTCAGAATGTCATGTAGTTGGAAACATACAGCATGTAGATATTTCAGAATGCCTTATTTCATTCTCCATGTCTTTTCATGGCTAGATAGCTCATTTCTTTTGAGCACAATATTATTCCATTGTCTGGGTATAATTCAATGTATTTATCCATTCATCTACTAAAGGACATCTTGACTGCTTGCAAGTTTTGGTGATTATGAAAAAAGCTGCTATAAATATCCCTGTGCAGGTTTGTATGTGGATATAAGTTTTCACTTCATTTGGGTAAATACCAAAGAGCACAATTTCTGGATAGTATGATAAGAGTATGTTTAGTTTTACAAGAAACTGCCAAACTGTCCTCCAAAGTAACTGTACCATTTTGCATTCCCACCAGAAATAATGAGAGTTTTGGTTATTCCATACTCTCTACAGTATTTGGTGTTGTCAGTATTCTGAATTTTGCCAAAAGTGTGTAGTGTTAATAGGTGTGTAATGGTATCTTTGTTTGTTTTTTTTTTTTTTTTTTGCGGCACGCGGGCCTCTCACTGTTGTGGCCTCTCCCGTTGCGGAGCACAGGCTCCGGACGCGCAGGCTCAGCAGCCATGGCTCACGGGCCCAGCCACTCCGACGCTGGGATCTTCCCAGACCGGGGCACAAACCCGCATCCCCTGCATCGGCAGGCGGATTCTCAACCACTGCGCCACCAGGGAAGCCCCTCATTGTTTTAATTTACATTTCCATGATGACAAATAATATGAAGTACCTTTTTCTACGTTTATTTGCCATTTGTATAACTTTATTTTGAAGTGCCTGTTAAGGTCATTGGCCCACTTTTTAATTGCTTATTTATTTATTTATTTATTTATTTATTTAGTGGTACGCGGGCCTCTCACTGTTGTGGCCTCTCCCGTTGCGGAGCACAGGCTCCGGACGCACAGGCTCAGCGGCCACGGCTCACGGGCCCAGCCACTCCGCAGCATGTGGGATCTTCCCAGACCGGGGCACGAACCCACATCCCCTGCATCGGCAGGCGGACTCTCAACCACTGCGCTACCAGGGAAGCCCCAAATTGCTTTTTTATTGTTGAGTTTTAAGAGTTGTTTTTACATTTTGGATAACAGTCGTTTATCAGATACTTCTTTTGCAAATATTTTCTCCCAGTTTGTGGTTTATCTTTTCATTCTATTGTCCTTCACAGAGAAGAAAATTTAATTTTAATAAAGTCCAACTTAACAATTATTTCTTCCATTGATTGTGTGTTTGGTGTTGTATCTCAAAAACCATCATCAAACCCAAGGTCACCTAGAATTTCTCTTATGTTATCCTCTCAGAGTTTTATAGTTTAATGTTTTACATTCATGATTGTAATCCATTCTTAGTTGATTTTTGTGAAGGGTGTAAGGTCTTTACCTAGGTTCAATTTTTTTCGCATGTTGATGTCCAGTTGAAAAGACTATCTTTGCTCCATTGTATTGCTTTTGCTCCATTGTCAAAGATAAGTTGACCATATTTATATGTTCTATTTCTGGTCTTTCTATTATGTTCCATTGATCTAGCCATCTATGTTTTTGTCAATACTAAGCTGCCTTGATTATTGTAGCTTTATAATAAGTCAATATCTGGAAGCATCAGTCCTCCAACTTTGTTTTTCTCATTCCATTTGCTATTCTGGGTCTTTTAGCTCTGCATATAAATTTTAGAATAAAATTGTCAATATTCACAAAATAACTTGCTGGAGTTTTGATTGGGTTTGCAATGAATCTGTATGTCACGTTGGGAAGAACTACCATCTTACAATATTGAGACTTCTTATTCACAAGCATTAAAGATCTCTCCATTTGCTTAGTTCTTTGATTTCTTTCATCAGAGTTCTGTAGTTTTTCTCAAATAGTTCTTAAACATATTTTGTTAGATTTATATTGCTACTATAAATGACATTGTGTTTTAAATTTTAAATTACACTTGTTTATTGCTGATATATAGGAAAGTGATTGACTTTTATATATTACTGTTGTATCCTATAACTGTCCTATAGTTGCTCATTAGTTCCTGAGGTTTATTTTTTTCTGTTCTTTCAGATTTTCAACTTTTCAATCATGTCATCTGAAAACAAAAACAGTTTTATTTCTTCCTTCTCAGTACCATTTATTTTATTTTTTTGTGTTACTGCATTACCTAGGGCTTCCAGTACAGGGTTGAAAAGCAGTGGTGAGAGTGGACATTCTTGTCTTGTTTTTAATCTCTGTGAGAAAGCTTCAAGTTTCTTATCATTAGTATGCTATTAGATGAACATTTCTTTAATAGATATTTTTCATCAAATTGAGAAATTTCCCTTCTACTCCTAGTTTACGTATAGCTTTTATCATATATTAGTGTTGGAATTTTGTCAAATATTGAATACTTTTTCTGCATCTACTGATATAATCATGTGAGTTTTTTTTTTTTTTTTTTGCCTTTTGATGTGATGGATTATATTAACTGCCTTTGGGAATGTGAATTAGCCTTGCATATGTGGAATAAATCCCACTTGGTCATAGTGTATAATTCATTTTATACATTGTTGGATTCAATTTGAGAACATTTTGTTGACAATTTTTGCACCTATGTTCCTGAGAGGTATTGGTTTGTAGCTTTCTTTACTTGTAATATCTTTGTCTCGTCTTGGTGTTAAGGTAGTGCTGGCCTTCAGCTTCTATCTTTTGAAAGAGATTATAGAGAAGTGGTGTAATTTCTTTCTTTAATAATTGGTAGAATTCACTTTTTATCTGACCCTAGTGTTTTCTGTTTTGGAAGGTTATTAATTATTGATTCATTTTTATATTTGATAAAGTCTTATTCAGATTATTTATTTCTTCTTGTATAAGTTTTGGCAGGTGTGTCTTTTCAAGAAATTGTTTAATTTCATCTATGTTATCAAATTTTAGGGCATAAAGTTTTTTATAGTATTCCTTGATTATCCTTTTTCTGCCCTTGGGATCTGTTGTGATGTCCCCTATTTCATTTTTGATATCAGTAATACGTGCCCTCTCATTTGTCTTAGTTATTCTGGTTAGAAGCTTATTGATTTTATTGTTTAGAAAAATATTAAATAGAATGGTAAAGAAAATCTCACCAGGAAGTTGGCATTTAAAAACAAACAATCAAACAAAAAGTTTGTAGGAAGAAAAGTGTGAATCATGTGTATATTTGGGGAAAATATGTTTCAGGCAGAGAAAACAGCAAGAGGAAATCCTTGAGTTTTAAGCTTGTCAGGTGTGCTCCAGGAATAGGAATGGTGCTAAAATAACTAGACTTAAATGAGCATGACTGGGGAGACAGTATAAAAATAGATCAGAGATGTTATGAGAAAGTGCTTAGATTTTATAGGTTATTTTATGCAAATGTAAATATGGGGATATTTATTTCAAGTAAGATGGAATTTTATTGAAACTGGTTGAGCCTTTATATTAAAAAAATCACTTTAGCTTTTGATGAAGATGGGGTAGACAATACTAGAAGCATTTATCAGATAGAAAACATTTTGTGATTATCCAAGTGAGAGATAATGGTGGCTTGGACCACAGTCTTAGCAATGGAGGCTCTGAAAAATTGTTGTGTCATAACCACTAGGATTTGATCATTTGGTTTTTAAAAGCCCCAAGTAAATTACAATTGCCAAGTTTATACATACATACATACATATGTGTGTGTGTGTGTGTGTGTATGTGTGTGTGTGTGTGTGTATGTGTGTGTGTGTGTATATATATATATATATATATATATATATATATGTATATAAAGAGAGAGAGGGACAAAGAGCACTTCTGTATACAAGAAAAGTGATAGGAGTAGTACAAAAATAATAACGAACAGTTACTGAGTGATTAGTAGCTTAGTATATGTCAGGCCCTGTTCTGTGTGTTTGAGATATATTTACTCAGTTAATCGTGATAATAACCCTTTAAGGTAAGTAAGTACTATATATATATATATATATATATATATATATATATATATATATATGACTATTATAAAGAAAATAAACTTTCTGTATATGGTGCTGTCCAAAGTCCCAAAGCTAATAAATATAATAGAAACTAAAACCTAAACAATTTAATCTAGAACCTACACACCTCACCATTGTTGTATATTGCTTCCCTCCTGAATATAAATGTGAAGGGAGAAGAATGAGCAAGTATGTGTGCTGAATTTCCAGCTTTTTTATGGAAAGGCATAGGAGGTTTTCAACATTTAATGAATCAAGTACACAATTTAATTCACATTATACAATTGTACAATTATAGAGGTGATCATCAGAAGCACTAAACCCAGAAATGTTTAATAGAAATTCCATCTTGGGAATGATTCTCTAAAACAGGGAAGATAAGGGCAGAAGCCGTTACCTTAAAACTGAACTTCCATGATCACCCCAGTCAGTGCCCACTTTACATGTTTACTAGGCTCACCCACTTTATGGGAAACATTTTCACTGTTAGATGTAAGATGATTTTTTAAAGGGCTAAAAGTTATATTCTGCTTTATTATCAGTAGCAGGATTTTATGAAAGTCAATGAAACTGTAACCTCATAAACGTTAGGATTTTATGGAAGATAGTGCTAATCTCTAATGTAACTCCAGCTCCTTAGCTATTTGAGAGACTTTTGAATAAATAGACTTAGTTAGTGTTTGTCCAGCTTTTTGAATTTTGATATTAGCTGTAGTATTACTGAGTTACAGATATTTGCTCACATAATTTGTGTAAGAACAACATAGGAGGTACTCAGTAGAGGGCCAAGAGAAGATCAAGAGTGCCAGTTAATAGCCACTCAGAGTCCCCTGCCAGGAACTTTTTCATTTGTATTCTGAGGTTTGGAAAAGATGGTTATCCATGCCCAGAAGAATTCAATGTGAACTCTTGGGTGACATGTAAAAGAGGAAAGTTCCATTTCCAGAGAGTAGTGGAAACACAACTAATCTTATGTCCACAATTCTTCCTTCCAAATTTATGAGAAAATATGTATAGAAATTTTTAATTTTTATTTTAACATTATAAAGTAAATGAAAGTCTGAAATTTAAAAAGGAAAAACAACTCATGAAAATAAATAGTGTATTCATTTCTTTAATTTATAACCTTTGTTTTTATCAAACAAATGAACCAGGGCTTCAAAATTACAAATGTCTTTTGTAATTTAGGATTATTTTCTTCTTCTTTTTGAAACACTTCCTTATATACTTATTTCCTATGCCCCATGCCTACAACCTATCCTTTTAGAACCTGATTAAAGGAAGGCAGATGGTCAAATAACTTTTGAAGCTCAATAATTTATTAATATAGCTCCAGTCAAAAACATTGACCTGAATACTGACTTCCTTTTTAACTGAGATGTTAAAAGCTATTTCAGGGATTCTTTTTACCATTTAATTATGCTTATACTTAATTAAATCTACATAATTCAGCTGATTTCCATCATTATAAAGTATTTTTGTAGGCATGCAGAGAATAAATAGATTTGATTCTATCAGGAAGAAAGAGCAAAAGCTGAGAGTTGCTGATTCTTTAAAATAGAATTTCTACTTAGTAAAGAAATTAACTCCAAAAAATACTTATGTCCTTGTTTTTTCTCAGAATCACGCTCAAGTAATGAGCAATTGGGTAGTCTCCAGAGCCTACCCTAGGTTTAATGATAATTCTCCCCTTATCTTTCCCATTACTTACTGTACTCTTTTTTTTTTCTTGGTCTACAGTCCTCTGCATGCCCAAAATTCTAAAGCTTTCCCCTGATTTCCCAGAGATTCTTCTGTGACACATGTGATTCTCCACCCTAAATTCAAACTAGTCTATAATTTCTTAGCTAGTGTCTTGTGCTCTTGATCTCGTCATCCTTTCCCTACCTCAACTGTCAACAATTCAACATGATAACTCATATGAGACTCATCTGTGCCCATGTAGTATTTCCTCATAGGAGTAATTCTCTAACTAGATATTTAGGGCTGCTGGGGAAACATTTTCAGAGTGTAGTGAGTTCTGTACAAGAATCTATGAAAACCTTTTATTTGTATTTCAAAGATCATCTATTATAAGCATATTTTACATACTTATTATTGGGATAAGTGCTGAATCATTAAGTATCTAAAGGAATTAGTCAGTGTATGATTATCATCATTTTTGCTGCATGCATAGATCCAAAGACCCTCCATGAAATTGTAGTTAGTTCAATAGCTCAAATAGAGAAAAAAAGTGGAAAAATTAAGCCATTATATCATGTCTAGGAAAAAACACATGTAGGGGAGAAAAAAATTTCCTTAACTCCCTTAGGATCCTTGGCTGAGCTTGAAAATTAGACTGACAAAGACAAATCAACAGGAGAAACATATAAAAATGTATTTAATTAATAGAAGTTTTATGTTACATGGGGACCTTCATAAGGAAATGAAGACTTAGAAGAAATGATTAAGTCTGATGATTTTATACTATGTTTGATGAAAAAGGAAGAGCTGTGGGAAAACATGATATTACAAAGGGTATGAACCCAGGGTAGCAAACTGGGGAAAACTTAGCAAGGCCTGTTCATTCAGATTCCTCTTAGTGTCTTTCCATCTTTGAAGATAAAGATGTTACTTTCCTCTGGATAAGGAGAAGTCACCTCTCACATGAAGGTCCTACGATTTGCTTCAGGGGAGAAAGGGGAGTTTAGAGAGCCCTTCACCTGCTGTTTCTAGTATTCCTTAAAATCTTCAATATGCCAAAGCACCATATTTCAGGGGCAATGCATCCTGAACCCAATAGGTATATCAAATTTAAATAAATCAATTCTATCACCATCAATACTCAATTTACATGGCTAGTAAAAGTAATATGTCAGTCATATCTCTTTAATACTAACTTGCTAAAATTCATTGGCAATAAGAATCCTGGTCAGTGTAAAATGAGTAAATGCTATGTCCCTGATTCTATAAGTATGGATTATATATCCATTTTTGGTAAAGCCAGAGAGCTAAATTTAAATTTCAGGTGAGTAAGACAGTTTTTAGAGATATCTTATTAAAATTAGCTTTTGAAAGTTGTTGCCAGGAAGAGTTTTGGCTAAATGTAAATTGGAATTATCCTGAGTTAGCAAGTATATTTTCAAGTTATTAGAATGTTTTGCACAGTATACTTAAGTATACTTATGCTACATTTTACTAAAGTCAAAATGAAGAATCAAAATAAATCTAGACCTGAATCTGATGCTACTGTTTGTATTTTTAAACTTCACATTAGAAGTTGGTCAGCTGGTTTTAGGAAAAACAACTATGTATGCTATTGAATTTTATTGTTTTTTTAAGAATCATTTGTATCTAATTTATAATTTTATTGTTAAAATTTAATAATGTTTGTATCTATTGTTATATTTATTTGTTTTTAAATAGCATCAAAAAAATATAAAATACATTGACACAGAATCAAGTAAAATTATTGCATTACATTTCACTTGGATATCACTGAAGTTTGAAGAAAAATGTCTCATAGCTTCTGCAGATAAAGGGATTGTTAGTCTTTAAGTTAAATGTTTCAATTAGAAGAAATGATTTGTTTTAACCTTTTGCTAATATTAGCATTTAAATGAAGAACAGTACATTTATGGGGCAAATTTTTATTCTATGTCTAGTTAGCTAAGACATGCCTTTTGCACAGCTGAAAAACATACACAAAATATTTTTACCCATAACTTTCAAGTCATATCTTGACAGTCAAATGTCTATTTTCTTACAAATTATGCCATCCTTCAAACTGAAGTTAGTTCTCCATCATCTCAAAAATGTTACATTTTGATTACTTTAAAGGTGAACACTTTATAAAGACAAGTTCTTCAAAATATCTCATTTATTTTGATGCTTGCATATTGTTTTGCTTTCTTTGCTGTTTCACATCAGTGATCAATTTTCTTCATGACACAAGATACTAGGAGGAATGGGAACTCTACCAGGTTTAATGTTACTAATAGAAATTAAAAATTTTTTTTCATAGGATCCTAGGTTTTAATCATATATACTTTTAAAAAGCAATTATTTTAATATGGAATAGTACAAACACATATAGATTTTTTTTTTTTTTTTTTTTTTTTTTTTTTTGCGGTACGTGGGCCTCTCACTGCTGTGGCCTCTCCCGTTGCGGAGCACATGCTCTGGATGCGCAGGCTCAGCAGCCATGGCTCACAGGCCCAGCCGCTCAGCAGCATGTGGGATCTTCCCTGACCAGGGCATGAACCCGCGTCCCCTGCATCGGCAGGCGGACTCTCAACTGCTGCGCCACTAGGGAAGCCCTAGATTTTATCATCGCTGGCATTCACAGTGTCTCATCTTCCTGGGCATCTGCTTTTACTTGCATGGGAATGCATGTGTGTAACTGTACATAATATTTTATTTTTTTAATATTTTTATTTTTTAAACTCTTTATTGGAGTATAATTGCTTTACAGTGGTGTGTTAGTTTCTGCTTTATAACAAAGTGAATCAGCTATACATATACAAATATCCCCATATCTCCTCCCTCTGGCATCTCCCTCCCACCCTCCGTATGCCACCCCTCTAGGTGGACACAAGGCACCAAGCTGATCACCCTGTGCTATGCGGCTGCTTCCCACTAGCTATCTATTTTACATTTGGTAGTGTATATATGTAAATGTTACTCTCTCACTCCGTCCCAGCTTACCCTTCCCCCTCCCATTGTTCTCAAATCCATTCTCTACATATGTGTCTTTATTCCTGTCCTGACCCTAGGCTCATCAGAACCATTTCTTTTTTCTTTTATATAGATTTCATATATATGTGTTAGCATACAGTATTTGATTTTCCCTTTCTGACTTACTTCACTCTGTATGACAGACTCTAGGTCCATCCACCTCACTACAAATAACTCCATTTCATTTCTTTTTTATGGCTGAGTAATATTCCATTGTATATATGTGCCACATCTTCTTTATCCATTCATCCGATGATGGACACTTAGGTTGTTTCCATCTCCTGGCTATTGTAAATAGAGCTGCAATGAACATTGTGCTAAATGACTCTTTGTGAATTATGATTTTCTCAGGGTATATGCCCAGTAGTGGGATTGCTGGGTCATACGGTAGTTCTATTTTTAGTTTTTTAAGGAACCTCCATACTGTTATCTGTAGTGGCTATATCAAATTACATTCCTACCAAGAGTGCAAGAGGGTTCCCGTTTCTCCACACCCTCTACAGTATTTATTGTTTGTAAATGTTTGATGATGGCCATTCTGACCAGTGTGAGGTGATACCTCATTGTAGTTTTGATTTACATTTCTCTAATGACTAGTGATGTTGAGCATCCTTTCATGTGTTTGTTGGCAATCTGTATATCTTATTTGGAGAATTGTCTATTTAGGTCTTCTGCCCATTTCTGGATTGGGTTGCTTGTTTTTTTGGTATTGAGCTGCATGAGCTGCTTGTATATTTTGGAGATTAATCCTTTGTCAGTTGCTTCGTTTCCAAATATTTTCTCCCATTCTGAAGGTTGTCTTTTCGTCTAGTCTGTGGTTTCCTTTGCTGTGCAAAAGCGTTTAAGTTTCATTGGGTCCCATTTGTTTACTTTTGTTTTTATTTCCATTTCTCTGTGAGGGGGGTCAGAAAGGATCTTGCTGTGATTTATGTCATGGAGTGTTCTGCCTATATTTTACTCTAAGAGATTTATACGGTCTGGCCTTACATTTAGGTCTTTAATCCATTTTGAGTTTATTTTTGTGTATGGTGTTAGGGAGTGTTCTAATTTCATTGTTTTACATGAAGTTGTCCAGTTTTCCCAGCACCACTTATTGAAGAGGCTGTCTTTTATCTATTGTATAGTCTTGCCTCTTTTACCAAAAATAAGGAAACCATATGTGTGTGAGTTTATCTCTGGGCTTCCTATCCTGTTCCATTGATGTATATTTCTGTTTTTGTGCCAGTACCATACTCTCTTGATTACTGTAGCTTTGTAGTGTAGTCTGAAGTCAGGGAGCCTGATTCCTCCAGCTCCACTTTTCTTTCCCAAGATTCTTTTCGTTATTCGAGGTCTTTTGTGTTTCCATACAAATTGTGAATTTTTTGTTCTAGTTCTGTGAAAAATACCATTGGTAGTTTGGTAGAGATTGCATTGAATCTGTAGATTGCTTTGAGTTGTATAGTCATTTTCAAAATGTTGATTCTTCCATTCCAAGAACATGGTATATCTCTCCATCTGTTTATATCATCTTTAATTTCTTTCATCAGTGTCTTATAGTTTTCTGCCTACAGGTCTTTTTTTTCCATAGGTAGGTTTATTCCTAGGCATTTTATTCTTTTTGTTACAATGGTAAATGGAAGTGTTTCCTTAATTTCTCATTCAGATTTTTCATCATTAGTTTATAGGAATGCAAGAGATTTCTGTGAATTAATTTTGTATCCTGCTACTTTACCAAACTCATTGATTAGCTGTAGCAGTTTTCTGGTAGAATCTTTAGGATTCTCTGTGTATAGTATCATGTCATCTGCAGACAGTGACAGTTTTACTTCTTTTCTGATTTGGATACCTTTTATTTCTTTTTCTTCTCCGATTGCTGTGACTAAAACTTTCAAAACTATGTTGAATAAGAGAAGTGAGAGTGGGCAACCTTGTCTTCTTCCTGATCTTAGTGGAAATGGTTTCAGTTTTTCACCATTGAGAATGATGTTGGCTGTGGGTTTGTCATATATGGCCTTTATTATGTTAGGTAAGATCCCTCTGTGACAATTTTCTGGAGGATATTTTAACATAAATCGGTGTTGAATTTTGTCAAAAGCTTTTTCTGCATCTATTGAGATGATCATATGGTTTTTCTCTTTCAATTTGTTAATATGATTTATCACATGGATTGACTTGTGTATACTGAAGAATCCTTGCATTCCTGGGATAAAACCTACTTGATCATGATGTATGATCTTTTAATGTGCTGTAGGATTCTGTTTGCTAGTATTTGGTTGAGGATTTTGGCATCTATGTTCATCAGCAATATTGGCCTGTAATTTTCTTTTTTTGTAGTATATTTATCTCGTTTTGATATCAGGGTGATGGTGGCCTCATAGACCTCTGAGCTGAATGCTGTTTTTCTCCTTAATAAGAATAATGATTAGTTTATCTTACCCTGATTGCTTGTGAGATTGTATTGGTTTTCCACAACTATCCACTTGTCTTTCTCTTTAATACCTTGAAAGGACTACATTTCCCCCTTCCTCACATTTCCTTAACTTTGTGTTTGGCCAAGTAACTTGCTTCAGCTGAGGACATGTGGGAAGACATGAAAATACATGAGTTCCAAGTTTCTATGAGCTTTCTTGCCCTCTTGCAATCTACCATAATAAGGGGTTGTGACTGCTTCATGTAGTTACTGCTCTTTGCCTTGTTCTCCAAAAGACAAATCTATACAGTGGATCTAAACCCAAGTCTAGTCAAGCTCAGCTGAGCCAAGTAGTATCCCAGACAACCTACTGACCCATGAGTGAAAAATACATGTCTGCTTCAAGCTAATAAATTTTTGATCTGTTGTTTATGTAGAATTCTTGCAGCAAAATCTAAGATATTTCTCACAGAGTGAAAAATATATGTCTGTTTTAAGCTAATAAATTTTTTGATCGGTTGTTTATGTAGAATTCTTGCAGCAAAATCTAAGATATTTCTTGCAGAGCTGTGATCCTCAAATAGGTTCCCATATACAAATATGATTTATAAATGTTATAGTATAAAAATATCTTACAGCCATTATACTGTAAATAAATCAAAGACTAAAAATACACACTGCATAATTGTACTTTTGTGAATTTGTAGAATAGGCAAAACAAGTCCATGGTGATAGTAATTGCCTCAGGGTTGAGGCTGAAGGACCTTGGCAATAATTTAATAGTATGAGCATTAAGGAACTATTTGGAGTAGTGGAAAGTTTCTAAAATTTGTTATCTATGTTGAATACATAGATATGTACAACTGTCAAAGCTCAAATAGCTTAAAAATTACGCACCATATTATATGTTAATTATAACTCAGTAACACAAAACACATTCAATATTGCTGACTCATCTCTGAACTTGACTTTTACATCCAAGTACAGACTCAGCATTTTCACTTGAACATTGATAGGCAACTCCCACTCAGTATTCTCACAACCAAACTCCTAATTCTACCCACCCCTTAAGAAAATTTCTCTCACAATAGTATGTCTTATCCAAGAAAAGAAAACAGCTCCATTTCCCTAGTTCTTCAGGCCAAAATTTTTTTAAATCATTGATTCCTATCTCTCAAATAGTGCATCCAACTCATTGTCCATTCCTCACTTCTTCCTCTGCAAATAACCTGGTCCAAGCCACAGTCATTTGTAAGGCTCCCAACTTTTATCCTTGACATTCTGCTGTTCAGATAGCTATAGTGTGCATAGTTGATTCTCAATTGATATTTACTAAAGTGATGAGTGAATGAAAATGATTTTTGCATCCTAGCTTTTTCTATTTAATTTCATCCAGAAGAATCGTGATCTCCCAGGAGTTATTACGGCTCAAACACCAGCTCTGCAAGCACTTACTGCTTGTTCAATCTAATTAGCATTACTTACAAAGGAAATGTAGAATAGCCCAACGCAAGTGTAAAGAAAGCATTAATCAACCTGAGTGAAAAGCTTAAAAGCAAGATAGTAAGAGAAACTACTTCCCAGCCCCTTTAATTATTCTGGCAGCCACAAACAAAACAGAACAAAGAGAGAGGAGGAAGGCACTAAAAAGAACACTGCCTTGATTTTATCCCAAGGACGTCATCCTTTCTCCCATTTTCTTCCAGGTTTCTAGCACCTCCATCCTAAACAGTTCTAAATCTTTACAAAGTGAATTCAATCACTCTAGAATTCATGCCTGAATTCTAAAATTTACAAGCCTGCCTTATATCGGTTAAGTATAAACAAAAATCTTCACAGAGAGAAGGGAGCATCAACGAGCCAAAAACAATATGATAAAGCCAACCGAAGTATCTGAACACATGTTAAGACCAATTTTCCCTCTTTAACTTTGTACATTCTGGTTCTTCCAGTCATTAATTCACTTAATAATAGCAGTAAAGTATAATTTTCAGTTTTTTGTTTTTGTTTTTGGTTTTTTTTTTGCGGTACGCGGGCCTCTCACTGTTGTGGCCTCTCCCATTGCAGAGCACAGGCTCCGTACACGCAGGCTCAGCGGCCATGACTCACGGGCCCAGCCGCTCCGCGGCATGTGGGATCTTCCCGGACTGGGGCACGAACCCGTGTCCCCTGCATCGGCAGGCGGACTCTCAACCACTGCGCCACCAGGGAAGCCCAGTATAATTTTCAAAAAGAATAAATTTATGATTCACACACAAATATAAATGAACAATTGTGAAATATTTCAGTCAACTCAATAATTAATGAGTGAGCCAATAGACATTACATCCAGTTCAAATGAGAGTTTAATTACAGAGATTTTTATTCTCTATAGGACAAAATTCATTTCCATCACCATGAACAAGAATCATCTGCATTGCTGTAAGCATTACTGTTTTCTACAAGTTAACTTCTATCTACAGAGTTATTCAATTGTTGGTTGAAGACATAGCTGGCTACACACCTCTATGGAATCCAGTATCTCCGGTAAGTCTGTTAAACAGTGCAAGCATGCCACTCAAAAGACACTTGAATTCTATTTTTCCCATTTCCAAGTCACTGGCAATTTTTCCTTGCAAAAGAAAAGGAATTACCTTACTGAAATATTATGTAATTACTTTTCAAAACAAGTTCTACTGAAAAGTTTCCTAAACAGTGAAATAGTTTAAACATCTTTATTATATCAAAAAAAACAGTATGTACATGTTTTCTCCTCAATTCTTCTTCAACTCATGGCTTAAAAGTTTACTCTCTAGAGGACTGATTTTTTTAAAAAAACAATTGCACTCCATTGCTGCAGTGAAACTATCATTTGTCATGAGTGTGTGACTGCAAAAATGGTGACAAAGCAACCAGCAAAATGTTTCAGAAATGCTTTATTTAAATTTATTGTTTTCCATTTTTCATTTTCATGTGTCTGTAGTCTGAGTGCTCCTGCTGGCAAGAGAAAAGCTCTTTGTGGCAAAAGTGAAATAATTGAACAATGCCACATACATTGTACAATACTGTTCTCACAGTTTCACTAAGACACATAAACCTAAATACCTCCATTCTATAAGAAATTGCTCTTTCAATTTTATACACAGAATTGCCAGTAAGCATTTGGATTTTAAAGTTAGTCATGCTCTCAAATTAAAAAAAAAAACAACAAAACACTAGAATTTTACATATACTTTAAAGTCTTCTTATCCCAATGGCTTAGAGAATGTCTTCATTTTAAATACATACATACATACATAGTATAAAAATGTAAATCATTTCAAAAATATGAAATTGATTGGTCACCACCACCACTGCCTACAACAACCAAATAACATGAAATTTATTTTAATAAGTTTGCCAGTTTTATATTATTTCTAGGCAATTTTTTACTGAATATCAAGTCTTGGAAAAGGTTTGAAAAATCATTACCGTTTGCTAAACACACTCTTATTATCCTGTTTCACCCTTCTAAATTCAACTACCTTCTTTCTGTTTTGTGTTCTCTCAGGGACAAATTCACATCTTCTATTGCCCCATGGGGAATTTTCCTTTGGGTAACATATCTGCATGATTTTTCCACATTTGGATAAAATGAAAAAAATATTATGGTTCACATAAACCTACATCCAAATCATCTATACTAGCATAAAAAGCTGTTTTTGTGATGCTAACATCAATTGTTTTTTATTTTTTACAAATGTAACAAACTTCTCGTTTTATTTTGTTTTTAGTTTTTCAATTGTGTGCTTGTTATTTAGTTGTCTTATGACAAAATTATTATGAAATTTAATCCTGACAGATGTTTTTATATAATTCAATAAATATTGCATGCATCATTTATTATTTCTTGATATACGAAGAATCCATGATGATATTACATATTTAAATATGCTACGGTATATTTAATGTTATGGGAGAGACCTTCAAGATGGCAGAGGAGTAAGACGTGGAGATCACCTTCCTCCCCACAAATACATCAGAAATACAACTACATGTGGAACAACTCCTACAGAACACCTTGCCTTTTGGGCAAGAAACTCCCCATGTACCTGGGCAGGGCAAAGAAAAAAGAAAAACCAGAGAGGAAAGAACAGGGATGAGACCTGAACCAGTGGGAGGGAGCTGTGAAGGAGGAAAGGTTTCCAAACACTAGGAAGCCCCTTCACTGGCAGAGATGGGGCGTGCGTGGGCCGGAAGCTTCAGAGCCACGGAGGAGAGTGCAGCAACAGGGGTGCAGAGGGCAAAGCGGAGAGATTCCCGCACAGAGGATCAGTGCCGACTGGCACTCACCAGCCTGAGGGGCTGGTCTGCTCACCCACCAGGGCGGGCGGGGGCTGGGAGCTGAGGCTCGGGCTTCGGAGGTCCAATCCCGAGGAGAGGACTGGGGTTGGCTGCCTGAACAAAGCCTGAAGGGGATAGTGTGCCACAGCTAGCTTGAAGGGAGTCCAGGTAAAAGCCTGGAAGTGCCTGAGAGGCAAGAGACCATTGTTCTGGGATGCACGAGGAGAGGGGTTTCAGAGCACCACCGAAACCAGCTCCAGAGACGGGCGTGAGCCGCGGCCATCAGTGGAACACCAGAGACAGGCATGAAACGCTAAGGCTGCTGCTGCAGTCACCAAGAAACTTGTGTGCAAGCACATGTCACAGGTATAAAAAGTGATAAAGTAAATGGAAGGCTTCTTTAGAGGATATGAAGACATAGCACAAGGTAAAACATTTTTTTTTTTTTACTCTATGAAACATCTGGAAAACACTATAGACCAAAATTTAGTGTAGTGTAGACCATCTTGGAAGCCATTTATGTCAATTTAGTCTCTAAATTATTATGCCTAACACAGGGTCTTGGTCAACATAAGTGCATTTTTGCCTTTATGAAGTGTTTTTGTTGAAGTGGCTCCAGTGGCATAAATCCCAAGGATTTCTATAAAATAAAGCACAGGATACAGTCCAAACTCAACTTATTTTCACCTTGATTTACATATATGATAATTTATGTGATGGATATCTTATTTAGACATCTACAGGAATATTTCATTTTTTCTGTTGTTACAGATTTATTTCTATTTGAAGAAGGAATAATTGCTTTTTATAATTCGATTGATGGTTTATTTGAGATGCCTTTTATTTGAGAATCACTAAGTTAGCTGCCAGAGATGCAGAGGTAGAAAATTCATGTAGCTTGGAGTTCAGCATAAAAGTAATATGAATGAACAATTATAACAGAGTTTGTGAAAAGTGTTATGATGTAGTTATGCCTAAAGGCCTGTGGGGTTGCAGTGAAAAGGTTCAAACTGAGATTAAAAGATCAATGTTTGAAGGATGAATAGGAGTTAGATACAACTAAAGTTAAAGAGAATGAAGAGAGAAGAACATTCTTAACACGGGAAACAGACTGCATGGATGAATAAGAGGTGTGCTGAGAATTTCAAGTAGTTCAACATGACTGAATTGAAAAATGAATATGATGTAATGGCAGAATATAAAGGATCCCACAGTACTTGAACTTTCCTTTTTTCACTTTGCCTGTGTTCCTTCCCCATAAATTCCCTATGTCTCAGAAGCTCCAGTGTCTCCCAGGATCTTCTTATTCACCCAGAAAAAAAAGAGTTAGTTGAAATCACAAACTAGCAAAGCTGGAAGGAATCTTAAAGGTGATACATTAAACCCTTCATTTTTCAGATAAATATCTTTAAGTACATAAAATTGAATTTTCAATTTGTAAATAGGAATTCAAATATGACTATAAACAAAGACTTCCTGCTTTAATTTCAAATATTTTACTAAAGAACTTTTTGATAGTCTCCTATTTTTCAATCAAATTTTCAACCAGCTGAACATCTTGTTTTATTCAAGCTTAAAAGCCAGCTACTGGATGAAACTTATTTTTAGAGTAAAATGTTAAACACCCAGCTTTGTTCCACCCAGTTGCAATTATTTTGTCAGAGGTCCTTGTTAATTCTAAACACATTCACTAGGCAGAGTTGATGGACACTATTGAGGCCTAATTATTCTTGAATAACATACCACACATATCTAAATCATTCCCTTATGATTGGGATGACTTATAGCCTGGCATTCCCAGGAGACTCTCACTTTACTACTGCTGTCCTAAATGTAATTACTCATAGCTCTTATTTTGTTCTCTGATAGCACCCAAGTTTGGACAATAAATGATATGGTCACCTTTCTAGTCAGTCAGTTGAGTTCCTTTTACAATTAGCATAATTATCCTGCAAAATTTCACCCCATACAATTTTGTTATAATTATAATTCAGCTATTCCATAATCAAGACAAATGAACAAGAGATCCAGCAATATGATATAAGCACTCTTATCAAATTGTCAAGGAACAGGGAAGTCCCTAAACTTATAGATACCAGGAACATATACTCTTAGCACATTTATTCTAGCACAAGGTCAGGGGAGTTATGACCATGAGTTGTGTCTGGGATACTTCTAATAGGACATTCTAAAAGTGGATATGGTCTTTGAGCTTTCCAAGGGACTTTTAAAGAACTGACTGATTTTTGTGTGCCTTTAATTGTGAGAAATGTATATCTTCTTTTATAACTCGGCTAAAATATCTCTTCCTGCCATTTCCTACACAGTGTGAGAAGGAACTTAGCAGAGGGTGAAGATCCCTAGATAGCAACCTACTGCCAGTCTAACAGCCCCCACATAACAGTTATTTTTGCTTTGCCCATGGAGCTGCTCTGTGTTTAATGCCTCCCTGACTGAGGAATCAAAATTTAACCTCCTCAGAGCCATGAGAAAAGTCCTGTGAGCCTGTGTCATTTCTTTTTTCTTTTTTTTTTTGGGGGGGGTACAGCGGGCCTCTCACTGTTGTGGCCTCTC
>RJWK010016323.1:0-35445 GCA_004363435.1 Platanista minor | reverse complement strand
TATATATATATATATATATATATAGTTGGCCAAAAAGTTCACTCAGTTAGTGAATATGTTGTTCAATAAAGTTCTTCGTGAAAATGAAAAATGTCTTTTATTTGGGGCTCCCCTGGTGGCGCAGTGATTGAGAGTCCGCCTGCCGATGCAGGGGGCGCGGGTCCGTGCCCCGGTCCGGGAAGATCCCACATGCCGCGGAGCGGCTGGGCCAGTGAGCCATGGCCGCTGAGCCTGCGCGTCGGGAGCCTGTTCTCCGCAACGGGAGAGACAACAGTGAGAGGCCCGCATACTGCAAAAAAAAAAAGTCTTTTATTTGTACTTAAAACCAAACGAACTTTTTGGCCAACCCAATGTTAGGATGAATAAATAACTAAATGAATGGTGGATAATATTTCACCATCAGAGATGAAAGTTATAAATTAGCAAGGGGGGAAAGATAAGATCAACCTGTGACACCAGATTAGAGTTGGAGACGTCTGACATGTTTAGCATCATATATACATATGGTGCTAAAACGTCGATATATATATATATACACACACACACACACACACACACACACACACACATTTTGTGGATATATAGATGGGTAAACAAACATTATACGTATGTGTACATAATATGTGTATACACGCAGAGAGAACACACACACATTTCCTAGCTTTGTCCACTGTGAGGGATCTAGAAACAGTGGCATTCCAGTAGCAAAGAGCAAACCCAGTGTCCATTTATTGGAACTCTTTTCCAATAAATGGAGCTGGGGCTTCTTGGAGAAAGAGCTGATTATAAATCCGAAACAGGGAAAAATAGAAGGTGATCCCAGAACATCTTTGGACCTTATTCCTTTACCTTGAGGCTGCACTGTAGGTAGCCAGTAGCCACTCATGGCTACTGAGCACTTGAAATGTGGCCAGGACAAACTGGCATGTAAGACACTCACTGGATTTTGAAGACTTATTATAAAAAAAGTGTAAAAATCTCTCTATTTTTAATATTGATTATGTGTAAACATTTTGCATACACTGACCTAGATAAAATGTTATTAAAACTAATTCCACCTGGGGCTTTTTGTTTTTTGCTATTTTTAAAATGTGGCTGATAGAAAATGTAAAATTACACGTATGGCTCTCATATTTCTTTCGGGCAGTGCTGACTTCAGAGGGCAGGGCTGTGGGCAGCAGAACTGAACTAGCACCCTGGCTCAGTCCCTCCTGGCTCTGTGGCTCTGGGCAAATATCTTACCCTCTCTGACCCTCAGTTTTTGCCTGTGGGTTTGGGGGAAGATGGAGTACCAACCTGCTTGGGACGCTTTTCGCACCATGCCTTGGACACTTTAGTAATTGCCTTAGAATAAGTACTGAAGAAATAACTGAATACATTATAACTGTGGTTATAATTCTCAGGCTAGTTCCTGTTAAAATGCAACATCTCAGCAATCCCTCCAATAGACACACACACACCCTAAGGCACAGAACTTTCGCGATTCTTCACAGAACTTTCGCGATTCTACCTCAGAGCCAATTTTAAGGGTGAAATAAGCAGTCTGGCACAGTGAGGACAGACCCAGAAAGGCTGCCCCCTAGGGGCCAGCGGAGGAAGGATTCCCATCGGGGAGGCTGCCGCTCCGGCTGCCGGGAGCTGGGCTTGGGGAACCGCGGTCCCAGCCCACTTGTCACTCATCGTTTAAGAGCACGGAGCTCTTAAAGAGATACACACATCCATCGCCGCCCCTTCTGACGCTTCGGACCCTGGAGAGGGGCACCTGGGAGGAACTAGATCAGACTGTGTCTAGAGCTGGGGAAGGGATAGGGGACGGAGGAAAGCCGAGGGGGAGGTACAGGGAAGCTGGGGCTCAGAGGCTGTTGACGTCAATCGAAACAGGCAGGGTGGGCAGGGGCAAAACTGAGAAACTGGTAATATTTGCTTAGGCAGGGCTGTCAGTAATAACTAACTTGTGTACAAGGTGTTGCTTTCAACGACATCACCTTTACACCTCTCTATGACGCATCTTGACAGGGAGGGAGCGGGCGTGGAGAGGACACAAGGTCACGGGGAGTGTTCGGACAAGAACTGAACAACTTGTTCCCGCTCGGCGACCTCCCGTAAGCGATTTGATAGGATTCCTAACTCCACTGGCCTCCGTGTACTCGTTTACCTACGAATTAAACAGAGTAAACAGACAGTAACGCCCATAGCAGCAGGGCTGTTATTAGGGTTAAATGGTACCCGTTATGCAGAGGTGCTTTGATAAGGCAGGATTGTAAAAGTTGCCCTGGGAGACTCCCGTTTAATAAATGATGTCAGTCTTGGGACTGAGTTATTCTAGAACACTCTAACCAAGCTGTCAGTGATGGTGACCAGTGTCCGGCACAACCATGGGGACAATTTGGTGTAGGTCCTTCGTGAACAATATCATCTGGGATACCTCCTCTACCGCAGTATCCTAAGATCAGGGCAGAAAGGGGGGGGTGTGGATCCACGTCACTGAAATATAACCCCTTCAAGCCACAGAACCCCTACACGCTTCATACCCCTGCAGCTGGTAATCTCCGGAAATTCTCTTGAACAGATGCCCCTCTTGGACTGCCAGTTCCTCACGGGTTACCGGGAACAGCGGCTGGCACACCTGGTCCTAACATTTATTACCATGGGATATGTCTGGCAGGAGGGAGAGGCACAGCCCAAAGAGGTAGGGACAAAGGGACACCTGTCCTGTCATCTGGCAAGTCTGCTGCACCTGGCAAACGCTCTCTGTTTGCCTGGAAAATGGGTCCTTTCTTGTTCTTTCCTTTGGGTATGAGGTGAAGGAAGGGCAAAGGGCCCATTTAAATGAAAACACCTTTTTCCCCTGGCCAGGAGGTTAATTTTCCTTAGAACTGGTAGCCCTCTCATTAGTTTTTGAATTTTTTTTCTGGCACCCACCCTCTTCCCAAGAATTGTGAAGAGCTGAATTTGAAGGCAAGTTCTGAGGTGTCATAGAAAACTTAATGATTTCCATTTTACAGCAGTCTGTGCCCTTATACACATCCGTAATCACAGTCAATGTTCACAATCCCATAAGGTAAGTACAGCAATGCTGTGCTCATTTTACACATGGCTGAGGACTATAGGAGTTAAATTCCTTGCCCAAGTTCAGATAGCGAGTTCATGGAAAATCCAGGGCCACAACTCAGACCTTCTGATTTCACTAATGTAACCTTCTTACCCCAGAGGGGAAAAACACACATTGCCATTTATAACACTAATCTTACTTTCTTGAATGTTGCTTTTGCTATCTATCAAATATTGGTCTGTGTCTCTTAATAGTTCATGTAAATCTCTTCTGAATCTTTTCATAACTTTTTACAGTTTCAGTCTGAAACTTAGAAAGTGAAATCTGTTTCACTCACTGCAGTATAAATGCCTATTAGTTTCATGTTTTTATAAATGGACATTCTCCAGAAATGAGGGTGTTACCCTTGTTCTAGTACTTCCTGCTTGAGTCAGCAGCCTGTGCTTATTTTGTGTGCTTGGTTGAGTCTACCTTTTCTCTCTCAAGTAAATACAGGAGACTCCCGGTGAGAAAAAGAAAGGAAAGAAAGAAAGGAGAGAAGAGGAAAGCATAGAGCTGCTTCAGACTCTTTAAAAAGAGTCATGTGTCTGATGTTGGAAAGTCTGAGATCTAGGCACATACGACAGGACCTCCCAATGGGCTTCCCTCCTCATTCTGTTCTCCAAACCACAACCCTCAATCAGGGGAAGGGGTGGGATCCCCCTGTCACACCCCAACCCCTCCTCGGGCCATTGCTTACCTTCTTCGTATCTCCTCCTTTAACTTCTTCACTTCTGCGCTGCCCTCCTCATCCACTGCCCCCCAAGGGAGGTTGGCCTTAGGTTTGAATGTGAAAACTCTTTAAAGCTCTTTACTGTTTTCTACCTGAGAAACAGTTCTGTCCCAACTCTCTCTAAAAATCTAAGGGAAGACAAAGGCAGAAGCTGGACTTCTTTGAGTAGATTAAGGGGAAAGAAAATGGAAGTGGGAGACAGGAAGCATAAGAATGTTCTTTTGGATCTGGACTAATTTAGCCTTGTTCGTGGTTGGAGTCCCCCACTGGCACCCCCATGGGTCCGGGTAGTTTTTCTGGATTTGGGGGCATATAGGGTTCTTTACGGTGTCCTAGGATAACTCAGGGGTTGAATGAGGACTGTCTTGAGGTGACTTACTCGAAGTTGTTATTGGGTTTGATGAAGCGTTCTATCCTTCCCATCCCTCTCCCTGAGGAGAAGACACACACACGCACACGCACACGCACATGTGTACGCGCACACACACGTACGCGCACGCGTGTGCATACAAACACATACGCATATGCTCCTGAAACTAAGACTAGACACAAAAATACACATATATCTAGGTAGCTACATATCTCTATGTATCTACCTATTTATCTGGAGATATATATATATAGAGAGAGATAGATAGATAGGGAGAGGGAGAGAGTTTTTTCCCACTGCTCATCAACTCAGCCCCCATTTATGCTTAAACATTTACTCAGGCCCTTCTCTGCACAATATTCGGAGATTATTTTATACTATATGTGTAAGTGTGTGTGTTCCAGTTTTGTAATTTTCATATATATTTCAGACCATACTCATAAACAATATATCCACTAGGTTAACAGAATAAATATGAGAATGAGTTGTGTGTATATGGATCACTCATATAATTCCAGTTTTATCCCCGGCTCCTTGCTCTACCACAAGATTGCCAGAATAAAAGACAGATTGCTTCCTCTGCTGCATTCTTTCTAGAATGTTCTAACTGTCTGGATTTATATCTGCAAGGTTCTGCCGAGATCCCTTGCCCTTCCCTTGGTAGAGGTCTCCAGGAACTTGGGGCTCCCTCCTATCCTGCTCCACTCGGACTTGGTTCTGGCCAACTGGGCTCCTAGGAACCCAGGAAGGTAAGAGCAGTAGAGGGTGCTTGGGCTTTGCACAGAACCCAGACACAAAGGGATAAATATTAAGAGTCCGCTTGTATGAGGTACCCGGAGGGGGCAAATCATAGAGGCAGGAAGTAGAATGGTGGAGCTGAGACTGGGGAATGAGGAGTTAGTATTGAATGGAATAGATTTTCCTTTTGGAATGATAAAAAAAGTTCTGGAGGTGCATGGTGGCAGTGGTGCATAACAACATGAATGTACTTAATGCCACGGGGCTGTACACCTAAAAGTAGTTAAAATGGTAAAGTTTATGTTATGTGTATTTTACCACAGTAAAAAATAAAAAAGCTTTTAAAAAAAGGAAAAAAGAAAAAAAAAAAACGGGTAAGGAAGAGCCTTCCCTTTTCCTTCTCTCTGCAGGAAAAATCCAGGCTTTGTCAGCTATTTTGTGATTAGAGATGTTCATATTTATTACCTGATTTATGGTGCCAAAGAAGGGGTGAACTTGAACACAAGGTCAAAAATCACAATTCCCAGGAGCTTCCTCTCAACCCCCTCTGAAAACATTGGGGCAGGTAATTACAAGTACATAAAAGGAGCAAGATCGATTGTCAAGATGGCCACAGGCTAAATGCTCTGGGGCTGATATGTAAGTTGAGATCTAGCTCCCTCTGCCCCTCCTAGGACTGTAGGAGAGGAAAACCTTTCCCCTTCCTTCCCGTTCAGGCTGCTTAGCTGGTCTAATAATCCAATTGACATCAGATAGGTGAACAGGAGAAAAACAAATTTAACTTTGTACTACTGGTACCAGGAGGGCGCCTTCACATGGGAGATTTATTTCCTACTTTCAGGGGCACAGAGAGGTCCGAGTGTCCTTTTGGCACCTGCTGTTTCTCAAGTACCTTTAATTCAAAATAATCAGTACACCTAAGTGGCATATTTGGGGTGGTCTATTCTGCTCCCCTCAGGCCCACGGTCTAGTCACAACCCGTGACATCCAAACTGTGCATGATGTGTGTGTGTCTGCACGTGCATTTGCACACAAGTGTGCATGTCTGTGTCCACGTGACCCTGGAAGGCATATCAGGTTTGCAAACTGATTTGTTCTTTCCTTTTTC
Source organism: Platanista minor (assembly GCA_004363435.1). Lineage (NCBI taxonomy): Eukaryota > Metazoa > Chordata > Mammalia > Artiodactyla > Platanistidae > Platanista > Platanista minor. The sequence goes on along the minus strand of RJWK010016323.1, from coordinate 29,405 downwards.
TTTCCTTTTGTCAATAACTGAAATTGGACTAGACCCCTGGAAATCAGGTAAGGTCTCAGAAATCCTTCACTCACTTTAGGGTCCTTGCTAACTGTAAAAGCTTACAATAAAACCAACAAGCAAAAAACAGAGAAGGCATACCGCACTGTATGCATAGTACATCAAACATGTAAAAATGCATGAAAAAAAATCGTAGAAGGAAATGTGCCCCAAATCGACAGCCCAAAAGTTAACGGTAGTTGTCTCTGCTTGGTAGAGATTAAGGGATTAATTTTCTTTACTACATTTTCTAATTTGTACATAATAAAACAAGTAAAATACAATGTGAGAAGAGCAAAAAAAAAAAAAAAAAAAAAAAAAAAAAAAAAAACCAAAACCCCCCAAAACACCAAAACTTCACCAGTTCTCCAACTCTCTGATTTTTTGAAGTCTAATGATCTGAGAAAGATCTCTGGTCTCACTATAACTTCTCTGAAAGGCCAAATTGCTGGCTGTGGCTGCTAGAGCTACAGAATCCCTTTAAAATATTACTCAGACTGGAGCTCATGGGGCAAGTCTGGGCCAGATGTTCTTAGGCTCCTGTTTCCCCAGGGAGCACAGTTAACCTCTAAGTTGACACTGCCTCTCCGGTCACCAAACCTCAGCTCAGTAAAGGGGCTCAGTATAAAAGCTGTAGCTCAGAAGATGGAGAGATGAAGCATGAAGACCCCATTTCCCACACTAATGTGACTCTGCTGAAACTACGGGGGTCCCTGACTGAGTTATCTTTTGTGTTTGTTTTTCATGTCTTCTCACGTTTTAAAGGCAGAAGTGACTTATGGAATGAAGTGTTATGTTTTGTAGACTGGATCCGCCTCTGGGCTCTTTGACTCCGTGCGATAACAGATCATTTAAGAATGATCCTTCTATAACAGTCTTCAGCTTTCACTATTATAATACAGAATTTGGGGGAAAAAAATGACTAATTAGAGAGAGCACTAGCCTGAGCTATGAAACTCTTCAGGACCAGGTCCAGTGACTAACCAGCTGGATGCAACTGGGGAAGCGATTTTGCTTCTTTGGGCCATAGTTCTCTGTCTGTAAAAATGGAGCATGGAATTAGCTGTTGCCTGGGGTCACTGCAGCATTAAGACACTGTGCTCCTAACAGGAAGGGTGTGATGGACCCTGGACTGGCCCTGTGAAGAATCAGCCCTACTTGTCTACTCCTGCTTTAGCAGTTCCACAGCAGGGGCGGGGTTGGGGTGGGGATGGTCTGGGACCATCCGGGCCATGCTAGACTTTGGGAGTCCTCAGGTGAACATGGGCTGGAGCAGATCTGTCTCTTTCCTACCTGAATGTTGCTGGAGGGAAGATGCCCATCCTCGGGCTGCCCTGTGGAGAGGAAAACGTCAACCTCTGGTTCCACCTTGGACCAGAAGTTACCTGACTCGAGGCCACCGCTGGGCCGTGCGTACTCACTGTGTCCAGAGCTTTCTAACCACGTGGTCATGTCCCTCCCAAGGAACTTGGATCCCATTGTCTTATTCCCTGGGGGAGAAAGCCTGCGTGGTTTTATACTGGTGACTGTTTTGGTGGAGAAAGCAGCTGTACCCGGGATTAAGGTATCTTCCCACTCACAGAACCTTTTTTTTTTTTTTTCCTAAATGAAAAGTCAGTCTGAGCTTTGCTTCCCACCCAGGCCCTTTCCCTGCAGTAAATTCATCAATATAGGCCTCATCTTACTTGGTTAGCTGAGCAAAGAGATTTAAGTTCTGGCCCACAGAGGTATCTACCTTTCCTCAACTACTGTAAAACACGCAGTTGACCGTTTGCCCATCAACACAAGCATTGTTCTAGGCAATGGGAGATCTGGGGGAATAAGACAGACATTGCTCTGGCTTCCACAGAGGCTCAGGATCCGGTGGAGGAGGGTGCATCCATGTAGGGAGTAACATGAAAAAAAGTGCCGTGTTTCATGAAAGACGTCTAAAACCTAATTCAGACTTGAAGGTCGGGCAAAGCTTTCCCAGGGAAACGACAGGTCTGAAAGTTAATACCTGAGTAATGTAAAGGAATTAAGCAGAGAGAGAGACAGAGAGACAGAGACAGAGAGAGAGATGCTGATGCCTGGAACTACCATGCAAGGGCTCTGAGTTAAAATGAACCATCCTTGAGATTACCTAGACCTGGGGGTTGTAAACTTGAATTCCTTTAGGGGTCAGGCAGGTCCCAGAAAGGTCAGGTGTCTGCCAGAGAATCCATGCCCTGCCTGAAGATATTGAAGTTAGATTTCTGTCCTTCCTCACCACCTTCCCTGGTAAGCATATTTTGGGGTGCCTGCTGTACCTACTGTAGGGTGACCAGATTGGGCTACAATTATTGTAGCTCCCTCTTGCACTCAGAAGTGAAACTGTGTGGTCACTTTACTTCTCATCCGTGTGTTTATTCCATAGAAAGATACAGAATAAAAAATACTGGTCTTCCAAATATAGCTCAGATAAGGTCGAGACTGCTAATGAAGTGGGGTCTGAGCTGAGGGCTCCACAGATTCTGATTTTCTGTAAGACAGAGCTCAGGGGTGAGGCCGTCCTGAGTCAAGACGCAGGAGTAGAAAGAGCCCTCGTGTAATAACTCAAGAAGCAGAAAGGGGGGAAATGACAAGAGTGAGGCCCCTGAGAGGCACAAGAAGTATCAGCCGGGGGAAAGATCCAGAAAGACCTAACCAGGTCCATCTGGGAGGTGACCAGGAAGATTCTCCTTTGAGGAGGACCTCATGGCAAATGTAGTTTAGGAGCACTCCCTGGGGTCACCCAGTCCAGCAGGCAGAGGGCTGCCCTGCCTGGATTCCCCCATCTCGGAGGCTCACTGCATCTCAGTGGGCCTTCAGTGAATGCTAATGCATTGTGAGACTGAATCTCATCCCCAGGCCCTTGTTCAGGCAGTGAATGCCATCTTGCTGCCCAGCCCGGACTCCCTGCTCCAAGCCCTGCAGCGACTGAGGCTCTCCATTCAGGACATCACCAGAGCCTTGGGACAAATGCATGGTAAGGGGCTCCTGAAGGCTGGGGTCGCTGGCTGGGGAGAAAGGGCCTGGAGGTTGGCAACATCCACGAGATGGCACTGCTGTGCTAGCTTTGTTTCAGGTAACTGCCACTCAGACTATTGGATAATGATCTCTCAGTTGGCAGGGATATTCTCCTGGTTTAGTCTTTCTATTTTCTTGTGATTAGGCTAATTTCCTCTCTTGGGCTGTCATGTATTTCTTTGTGTGTTGAGGTCTTGCACGAAGCTTGGGAGGAGAGGAGGGGCACACAACATGGCTTGTACCTGCTTTATCCAGCAATGACCCTGGTACCGGAGGACATGAGTGACCTTGGCTTCTTCACTTCTCCTCTGTGGGCAGTGCAGGGATGGGTTACCACAAGTGTGGCCACTTAAGGGGCCCATGCTTCCTGCAACTGGTTACATAGTGTTCTGGCAACTGCCTTCCTCTCCAATGTCTGGGCAGCTCTCAATTACCCCTAGCAGAAGAATCTCAAAAATGTACGGGGGAAAATGGGCGTGATCTGTTTAACAAGGGAAAAGCAGCTAAGTAAGAGTTTCCCTGAGTCATTCTTCCCTGGAAAACAAAACAGATTCTGGAAAAAGAGAGTGTTTGTAGGAAACAGGACAGGAGGGAGGGAGCCGGAGACTGGATGGTGCTCAGCTTTATGACTTTTCGTTAAAAGGATAGATTTCTTTGTCATCCCAGACTCTCTGGGAAGTCCATCTGAAGTCACAGGGTTATGTATTCTTTCCATTCAATGCCCCTGTTTTACATGTTTGACTCACATCTCCCCATTTCCCTGACTTTTAATTTTAAAGTCCTCCCGATCACATCAGTAGGTCTCCTGCCAAACAAGCTCTCCCAGCTTAGTGAGATGGATTTTAGTTTTGCAAGATGCCCTGCGTTTATTACTCAGGATGTGAAGACCACTAGAGGGACGTTGCAGGGTCTTCAGATGGTACGAATAAGCAGAAGTGAGTGGCTTGGAGGGTCACAGGAGGCCCTCCACCCTGTCAGGGGGCGTGTCCCAGTAAGGCGGCACAGCCCTGTCTGCCTCTCACACGCTTCCCTAGCACTCATTTTCAAAGTCAGCCTAAAGATGTGGTAATTCTAATATTTGAAACTGGTTTCTGTTTCCTTCTTGTTTTTTAACCTTTTCTTTCTTTCTCAGTCCTCACGGTGGTTGTCATGTTTTTTTCTATGCTTGATTTTGTTTTCACCTTGCAATGTTCATTGTCTTTGAAACATCATCTGTAGGCAGGCTTTTGGGACTAGGAGAGAGAAATATTTGTATTTGGTTCTTCCCGGTTCTTTGGAACTCTAAAATTCTGGATCATCTTAAATCATGTTGAACAAGTGAGGACCCGACGACTGAACTTGGGCTAAAAATGTGCAAAAGAAAAGGTCATAACTTTACAGGGACAGATTTTTTTTTTAATTCTCTTTGGCTTGGTGCCAAAGTTAGTTCTAATTCTGTCTCCTGTGGCAAACAGGGGTAGAGCAGGGCCCTGATTCACTCGGAGGTTGTGAGTATAGGCATTTGGGGCTCCATGGATAAGATGAGGAGGGTCTGGTGTAAAATTCCTCACCAAAGCTGGGACCAGGGCTCCCATCGTACAGAGAAGCGACTGAACCAGAGCCCTGGTGAACCTGGACGGGCAAGTGATTTCGGGGAGAACTCTCTCTGCTGGTCTTGTTATCTACCTCGCTGGGTTTCTGCTTTCCCTTGCAATTTTGGCTTGGTGGTTCCTTGCTGTCTTCTGAGCTCTTTGATTGCCTTTAGGATGTTTTCACATTTATCCAGCTTTTTGTTGTTTTTGTCAGGGGAAGGATAGGGCCAAGTAAAACAACATTCCATTACAACAAAGGGAAGTCTCTTTCTGGAGTACTGTTGGCATCTCTTCTTTGCCCTGTGTTTCCACCATCACTTCCTCTGCACCTAGCTATCATCATCTCCTACCAGCACTCCTGCAGTGGCCTTCTCAATCCTTGCTCCCATCTGTCCTTTACCTAGTCGAATCCATGCTCTTCACAGAAGCCTGAATCAGCTTTTAGGAGTGCAGATCGGTTGCATCACTTTGACTCTTAAAACCCTCCAGTTGCCCTCCTGGCACAGTCCAGTATGGTAACCTCTAGCCACACGCGGCGACTGAACACTTGCTATGCGGCCGGTGTGACTGAGGAACTAAATTTTTAATTGTATTTAAATTTAACTAATTGAAATTAAAGTCGAAAAACTGAATCAATGTCAAATACTTTTCTGTTAGACACAGCTTCATTGTTAGAAAGAATACCTTTCACTTAACTGTTGAAAATTCAGCATCTGAATTAAAATGCACTCTAAGTATAAAATAAATTTTAAATCTATAAGAATATACCCAGGATTTCAAATAATTATTTTTTAAAACCACATTAATAATTTTTATATTGATTACATACTGAAATGATAATATTTTGGATATTTGGAGTTAACTAAAATATAGTATTGATATTAATTTTCCCTTTTTTTTTACCTTTTGAAATATGGCTACTAGAGAATTTAAAACTACACGTGTCTATCACATTAGATTTCAACTGTAAGCACTATTTTATCCACTATTCTAAGGATAAGGCCAAAATCCTTAACCTATTCTGCAAGACCCAAGATAAACTGACCCCAGGCTATTTTAATTTTAATTTATTTCACACCATCTTTCTCCTCACTTATTCTTTCTGACACTAGCTTTTAGTTCCTGAAAAGAACTTTTCCCACTTCAAGGCTTGCGTACGGACTATTCCTTCCGCTTCAGACATTCTTCCTAACTCACCCTCTGCTTACTTAACTCCTGTTTACACTCAGATTCAAGCCCTGTTCTCATCCAGGCATATATAGCTGCTTAAACCCTATCAGCAATGCTGCCAAACCCAGGAATGGGGCAAGAGATGGAGCAGTGACTGCAACAGGAGAAATAAACAAGACTCCCCAAGGAGAAGGGCTGAGGGTTGTCAGAGCTTAAGTGTGAGCCAAGGCAGGAGGAGGGGTCAAGGGTATATACATATGTATGATTTCAAAGCTGGTTGAAAAAAGTCATGAGGCCTCTGGCAAAGATCTGTTATTTGGAAGACTGAATCAAGTTCTGCTTGGTTGGCAGATTGATTTTCAAACTAAATAGGGAACACGGGGAAAGGAAACAATACTTGCTTTGAAACATGTCACATTTAAGGTGATGGTGAGACATTCAATGGAAATATGTGGCTTTAAAAGTGGGAATTACCCAAAAAAGACACAGTTCGGTGGTCAGGTCCATCAGATGTATAGTTCAATCATGCACCTACAGTGCTTTGTTTTAGGTGTCAGTGATGGAGCATTGACTGCCTTACCTTCCTGAGTGGGATGACCATAATGAACATTAATAATGTCATATGAAAATACTTCAGTGATACTGGGTCTGTGGTTTTAGTACTGACCCAAAGCAAGGATTTGCTGAGTTTTGTTTTGTTGAAAGGCCACTTCTCAGTATAAAACCTAAATCCCTCCCCCTGGAGAGCTGAAAAAGCAAGCTTCCTTAGGTTTTCCAAGCAAAAGAAAAATAGTGCTTATGATAAAATGTTCATGAGATGAGAGCGAACTAATCAAAAGCAGACATTGTATTTTTCTTGAGAGTCACTTAGATTTAAAAGAACAAGATACTTGACCAAAATGTTTTGTGTTTCTCTGAACAATAGCAACAGCAACTTTGGAAGACATCTAGCCCCATCCACTTAAGTGCACCTGGGCTTGGCCATGGGGCAGAAACTGAAGTCCATGGGGCCATTGTTCCACTCCTCTAGGAAGACACAGAGAATGAAAGTGGGGAGACTTAACTCAGGTGTCTTCTTGGATCTTCTAGGCTCCCTGTAGGATAATGACACTGGCTTTCAGGAACTGCCCTCCTTAGCCCACGTGTACACACATCAGATCCAGAAGCAAGGGTTTTTATGTGGCTCTTGTCCTGCACCAGCCCTGCGTTAATAGATGGGCTCTCCCTAGTTTAGAGAGAGAAATACCTTCCATCAGCCCTGGTAGGGATTCTGAGGCTTTTTCACACTTTCTATGGATACACCTGCTCCAGTCTTCTTGCTCCCTCTTGTGGCAGAATTCCTAGTCCTCTTCGTCATGCATGCCTTCTTTTGGTCCTGCAAAGCCAGGCCAGAAGCTGACTTTCTTCCTTTTGCTTCCCCTAGGGCAGTGCTAAACTCTCAAGTGTGTTTGCTTTCTCCCAATCCCACAGAGTCCCGCTGTACTTGCTCGCTACCTATCTGCAAAGGCTCCCTCTTGCCACCCTCAGGAGTGTGCCAAGAAGGTCTCTCTTGGCCCTGTGCTGTGCTGCCCTGGGGAAGGGGTGATGTGGGTAAAGTGAAATATTCTTCTTACTCTCTTCAGTGCATCCAATCTTAGATTTTTTTTTTTTTTTTGCTCCAGTGGTGTTCTGGAACCTTTCACTGGACTCCTGGATTTCTACAAAGGCTGTCTTATCCACGGGTGACTGTCTAAAACAATGTTCTTTGGGGGGGAAGACAGTAGAAAACTCTTATTCTGCCATGCTGATGATGTCACTCTTGCATTTCCCTGTTTTCTAATGAGTTAACTGTCTGTGTGTCTGGGATGGGGGTGGAAGGGCCCGTGCTCCTGCGTGCTCGTCGCGTGTGTCCCTGATTTGTGAAATGCATGGCTTTCCTTATTTTTGGAAGTGTCTTTTATCTTTTACTCATTGCCTTTAGTAAGTTTTTGGGTACACTCTGGAGGGTGATCTTTGTTAGTTATGGATTGCAAATGTTGTGGTTTGTCTCATTCTGCCTTTTGAAAGCAGAAGTTCTTAATTTAAATATAGTCAAAGTATTTATCGTTTCTTTTGTAACCGTTTACTTTAAGGAAGTCTGACATAAGATATAATTTCATAATCAGAGGTCATAGATATATTTTTCTACATTTTTTTCTGTAGTTGATGTTGTTTGTCTTTCACCTTTCACCCCTTAATACACATATAATCATTATCTCTACACAGTATGACATAGGAAATAAATTCAATTTCCCTTCTGTGAATAATCACTAATCTGCAATATTAACACTGTCTTACATCAGATTTTCTTAAATGATTGGATCTCTTTTCTGGCTCCCTATTCCGTTTCATCGTCTGTTTGTCTTTCCCCACACCAAAACCATCTGTCTTAAATGAACCATAGCTTCATGAGCAAGAATTTTGCTCAAATTGCATTAAATCTGTATATTAATTTGGAGAAAAATTACCTGATTTTGATATTCTATCTGGTCCTTCTGTCCTCTGATCAGGGCAGGTGGACAGGTGGAGACTAACGTAAAGACATGAACGCGCTCTCTGAATTATGTCTTCATATTGCTGGGTGTTCTTCTCTTCCTACATGGCCTGAAATTTATCCAGATAGAAAACTCTTCTTTAAAGAAATAAGAAGACTTGTCAACAGAAAAAAAGAAACCAAGAAAATGGAATGATACCACCGAAGTGCAGAAAGAAAATAACTTCCAATTTGGCATTACACACCTAGCCAAAATATCTTTCAAATTTGAAATTAAAACAAAGATATTGGGCTTCCCTGGTGGTGCAGTGGTTGAGAATCTGCCTGCCAACGCGGGGGACACAGGTTCGAGCCCTGGTCTGGGAAGATCCCACATGCCGCGGAGCAACTGGGCCCGTGAGCCACAGCTACTGAGCCTGCGCGTCTGGAGCCTGTGCTCTGCAACAAGAGAGGCCGCGACAGTGAGAGGCCCGCGCACTGCGATGAAGAGTGGCCCCTGCTTGCCGCAACTAGAGAAAGCCCTTGCACAGAAACGAAGACCCAACACAGCCTAAATAAATAAATAAATAAATTTTTAAAAAACAAAGATATTTTCAGGCAAATAAAAACTCTGAAAACTTACTGCCAAAAGACCCACACTAAAATAAATATTCAATTGAGTTCTTCGGGAAAAAGTACAAAGATTCCTGATGTAAGCACAGAAATACAGGACAGAATGAAGAGCAAGAGACGGTAACTATGTGGGTAAATTCAAATGATTATTGACTTTACACAGCAATAATAATGTAGGTTTAAAATGTATGTGGAAATAAAATAAATGATAACAATAGCACAAAAGGCAAAGGGGTTAAATAATAGGATAAAGTATTCTACAGACCTTGTATTGATTGGGAAGTGGTAAAAGTACTAATTTTAGTAGATCTATTGAATCAAAGATATCTGTTGTAATCTCAAGAAGGACCACTAAAAGAATAGCATTGAGAGGAGGAAACTAATGATAATAAGGGGGAGAAATAAAATAACTTAAAACATTTTTTTCATGAAAGTCAAAAAAGAAGAAAAAAGGGAACAGAGAATATGAGACAAAGACAAAATAAATAAAAGTGTATATATAACCAAAATATATCAGTAATTACATTAAATACTTGAATATACAATAAAAACAAAATAAACAGAACAAAACAAAAAACTCATCTTTAGATACATTTATTTTCCTAGATATTGGTACTGAGTTTTCTTGTCCGTGAACTACTTTGACTTATTTCAAGATAAGAGATTTAGATATATTCTGCTTTATTCATAGTTACTTTATATTTTTGTTTCTAGCCAATATGGCTTTTTTTTTTTTTTTCTGCAGTACTCGGTCCTCTCACTGTTGTGGCCTCTCCCGTTGCGGAGCACAGGCTCCGGACGCACAGGCTCAGCGGCCATGGCTCACGGGCCCAGCCGCTCCTCGGCATGTGGGATCTTCCCGGACCAGGGCACGAACCCGCGTCCCCTGCATCGGCAGGTGGACTCTCAACCACTGCGCCACCAGGGAAGCCCAATATGGCATCTTTTGATTGAACTAACTCCTGTTTGCTCTTGGTTTATAGAATGAAATTGATATTTAGTATGAACCTTGAGTCTAGCACTTTGATAAACACTCTTATTAATTCTAATAATGATCTGTTGATTATCTAGGTTTTCTATGTAGAAATCATATTATTTGAGAACATTTTTTGTTTTTTCATTTAAATACTTATAACTCTGTTCTTTTAATTTTTATTCTTATTCTTCAGGCGAGGGGCTGCCTAACACAGTGTTGAATGGACGTGCTGATACTTGGTTTTGTCTGACATTTTAAAAGACATTTTTAATATTTCAACATTAAGTATAATATGCACTGGAGGCTTTCTGTGGATTCCTTTTATCAGTTTAAGGATGTTCCCTCCTATTCCTAATTAGCTAAAAATTTTTGTTTGTCTTAATCATAAATGGAGTTTTTTATATCTATTGAAAATTTTACATCAAACTTATCTCACATTTGGAAATTCCCTGGCAGTCCAGTGATTAGGACTCTGCACTTTTGCTGCCGAGGGCCTGGATTCAGTTCCTGGTCAGGGAATTAAGATTCTGTAAGCCATGTGGTACAGCCAAAAAATAAAATCTCACATTTACTGAAATAATCATTTGGCTTTTCCTCCTTAAATATGATAAGTTGGGTAAAACATTAAATTATCTCCAGTCATTACCGCTTCAGCAAAAAATTGTACATAGTACTTAGCATATTTGTGGGAACAGAGCACCAAATGGGAAAGACCCAGAAATAGGGTCCAGAGAAAAGTCCAGCACAGGGGATGCTGTTGCAAATGAGCAGGGAGGATGTGACAGCCCTCAGAGGCCCTGGGAAGCCCTGAGGCTGATAGGAGATGTGAGTTACCTGAGCCCAGGGGGCTTCAAAGAAGACAGAGATGGAGGACCAGAGACCGGGTGTGATGGTGGAAAAGGTAAATTGATGGTATAGAGATGCCATTATTTAGGTCTCATCAAAAAGATGTTTCTTTTTTTCTCTGAAACAAAGAGACATAGACAGGAATCTGGATGAGAGAAACATGTCAGCTCCCAGAGGGGCCCCATTGTGAGAAGAAGAGAAAATAACGTTCAAAAGTGGATGAAGAAAAAGAAATTCGGTGCAAATGTGAGGATGTGCTTCTTTACACACACAAGTTAATAAGCTAGTGGGATCAGTTATCCCCATGCATTGGCTTAGATTCAAAATGAGCTGCACAGGGACTTCCCCGTGGTCCAGTGGTTAAGACTAGTTGCTTCCAATGCAGAGGCCACGGGTTGGATCCCTGGTTGGGGAACTAAGGTTCCACATGTGGCACCGTCAAAAGAAAACCCCCCCAAAACAAAAACAACAACAACATACACACACAACGAGCTGCACGGACTAATGAATGCAGGTGAGTGAGCCTGTGTCCGACCAGGCGTGGCAAAGCCTGAGCAGAGGATCCTCCAGTCTCTGCCCTTTGCTGACTACACAGAAATGCACCCAGGGGTTCAGTGGTCCTCTCTTCTGAAAGCCTTGAAGAGAGCAGATTCTTTCCCTCTGCTTTTCTCCTTCCTGCTTCTCACATTCTTTCATTCTCTCTGTCTGTTTAAAATATTAATTTTTTAAAGATGGCCTTGACCTCTCTTTTTGGTGATTGTTGTTAAGCGCAGAAGAGGGAAGTAACCCCAAATAGAAAAAGGCAGCATTTGGAACCGTTTAACCCTCCCTTCAGTGCCAGTGAGGGGGGCGACAGAAGGGAACATTCCTCCCCCTCCTGCTGCTGTGTTCCCTCCAGGTTTCTGTGCAGATCAGATAGAGGGGGGTGTCCTGGGAGGGCAGCAGAGCCCGTGCATATGGAACCAATTGCTTTTTTTTGCCTGTAGTAAAGTTCACATTTTGATTGCTCCTCTAGATTATGTAGATCCAGACATATTTTACACAGTCATCCGTGCCTTCTTCTCTGGGTAAGTACAGTTCAACTCTTTTCCTGCATGAGGCATCTGTAGCCTTTTCCAGATTGATGAGGGGAGAAACAGACAGAAGCTTCCCAGAGGAAGAAACACACCAAGTAACCCTTGCTAACAAAGGATCCATTAAAAGAAGTGGGGTACCATTTGCATGACAAATGACACTGAAGGATTGAATATTTAAGTTTAGAGAAATTGTCCTGAGGCCATTACTTTAGATTCAATGTGCTCACCTTTCTTAGAAAACCACTGGATGACAGAGGGGGAAAAAAGCCCAGTGTGCCACTCACAAAGCTCCATTATGTATATCCTTTCTCCTGCCTGTTATGCAGGCAGGCGGAGGCATAGGCAGTAGTTTAAAAGCTTCCTTCTAACGTTCCTGGAATAGCTACCCCAAAGACATTTTTTCATATTCCTGGTATTCTTCCTTGGTCACCTGGCCTGCAATTTCTCCAGATAGAGAACTCTACTCTTAGATACATGGCTTATTTTAAACACATTTGTCATAACGTGACATATTTTAATGAGATTGCTTTCCTATTCACATTAACTGAGAGAAACTAAGTTTTTGTTTTAATGGTGAAGAGTGAAAGGTGGAGGTGATGGATGGAAGAGGTGAAAATGTGAAATAGACATCATCTAGAGGACCATCTTGATAACTAGGAGGTGCCTGAAATGCTATTGGTAGAAAGAATATGAATCTGTGTCTGGACGTAGCAAGAGTCATGCCAAATTCCAACATCAATAGATGTATTGATTCATCAGTAGATTTAGTGGTATATTCCAGGGGTGCACGAAGGGAGTGATCATGTGTATTAAGTATTCTCTCTAGGTTGGGTAAGTCTGTAGGGTGAGACAGCCTCAGGGGAGGCCAGCCTGGGTGGGGACCCCTCATTGTAGGGGTAGTGAGTGGAAGCAAAGTTTCTAGAGAATAACTTGAGAGTAACAAGTACCTGGTTTATGGGGAAAAGAGAAGGAAAGGCTAACAGCAAAGGAATGGAACTGAGAGCGTATCTCAGAAGTTAGACCTTCCTATGTACCCTTCACTCCTGAAACCCGACAAAGGGATTATTCATCCTGTAGAACTCCTTTTGCTCTACCGTATCTTTTGCACGTAGTCAGGGTTAATACAAAGATCTGATTGTAAAATAGAGATTCTAGCAACAAATATTAAGCAAAACATGCAGATAGGCTTTGGTAGGATTAGAGGGGAGAATAAAAGGGCCATTTTTCGAAAACGTTTCAAATAGACTGCGTTTTAGGAAGACCTAATTCTGGAAAATCTCCTTGTGCTTCAGTTTGCTCTCTGAGTTTGGATTAGTTTCCACTGTTCCATAACGAATTACCACAACTTAGCAAGGCTCATTTATTATCTCACATTCCTGTAGGTCACAAGTCTGGGTGAGCTTGGCTTGGTTCTCTGTTTAGGGTCTCAAAAGGCTGAAGTCGGGATCTGCTGGGCTTGAGCTCTTATCTGGAGAATCTAGGGGAGAATTCACTTCCAAACTCATTCAAGTCTTTGGTAGAATCAGCTCTTTGTGGGTTGGGAACTGAGGTCTCTCATTCTTTCCTGGAAGAATCTGCTGTCAGCTTCTAGAAGCCTCCAGTATCCTTTCCAATTCAGCAAGGATATTTCCAATCCTTCTGGTAATTCAGATCTCTCAGAGTTCTCCTTCTGTCATCAGCCAGAGAAAACTCCCTGCTTTTAAGGTCTTGTGTGATTAGATTAAGCTCCCCTAGCTAATCCAGGATAACTGCCTATGTCAAGGTCTCTCATTAGTGACCTTAATTACACCTGCAAGGTCCCTTTTGCCTTGCCTTATAATATATCATTATCAACAGGCATGCTGTCTTATCATATTAATAGTTCTAGGAGTTAGAATGGGGATCTTGGGACAACATTTTTGGAATTCCATCTATCATAGTTAAATGGATACCAAAGGGTGACTTCATTTTCATTAAGATAAGTTCTGGGTCAGTGATGCCTTTTATCAGTGATCTACATAAATGCCTCTTTTCTATTTCTGATCCTCAAAATTATTTCCCACATAGCTAAACTAAGTGGCCAGTAGCCAATCCTAAATGTGTTGGTGGCCAAAAACATCTGGATTGTTGAGAGTTCCCAGTAGGGTTGTCTTGAAAAATCTAAATCTGCTCCTGTGTTCTTGATTTGTCTTATGCTTGACTTATTATTTTTGTTGACTTTTTAAAAAACATTTTATTTAGAAGCATTAAGAAATTCCATCTGTAAATGAAACATAGTCCCTTTATTTCTCACTCACATCAAATTTCTCAGGGAAGTTGGCCCCTATGGCTAAAAGTCATCTCTTTTCCTTTCTTTTTTTTTTCTGTTTAAACTTCCCCTTTTCTGGGGTTTGCTAGAAACATGCTACAAGAAATGTTAAAAATAAACTTGCCTACAGAGATTTGTAAGGAAAATAATTCCTTTTCTTCACAAACAGCAGTTTGGGCCTGAGAATGCATGGGATCAATCCTTGGGCTATTCAGAGAAACCCAATTTTTCTTCCTCATATTAATCTCATCATAGGTGGAGAATATGGGCTTTGAAAGTAGATGCCTTCCTTTTATTTTTTTTAACTTTCATGCTCTTTTTTTCTCTATCATCTTCTTTTAAGCTGGCCAGGTCCTTTCAACAAATACACTTGGATTTACATATTCTACATATATAACACCTGATTATGGAATGCTATTTTTTCATTCATTCATTGATCAAATATTTAGTGAGGGCTGACAAAATGCCAGGCACAGTTCTAGGTGATGGGAATGGAGCAGTAAAAACAGCAACTTCATTTCTGTGGAGCTTACATTTTCATCACAGGACACAGATAATGAATAAATAAATATAACAAAGGCAATACCATACTCTGTGTGTTACAACAATAAGAGATACAGGAAACTTTCAAGTAGGATAATAGAGCATTATGGAGTGTTAGGGGTGGTAGCCAAAGTTCTTATTTATTTACTGTGATCTGCGAATGCCACGTTTCTAAAGGATGCTTAAGCAGATATGTGAAGGAGGTGAGGAGGCTGAGTAGCAAACCACCCAGGTACCTGCTCTGCCTGAAAGGAACAAGCATCATAATGACGCTGGGGTGGGAGCACTTTTGGAGGAAGAGCTGCACCGAGCCCAGCAGTGCTTGCATGGAGTAAATGTGGGGAGAATGAGAAGTACAAGCGATGGGGGGACCAGATCATGTAGAGGCTCACTGGCTCCTTTTCTGAGTGTGATGAGCAGTACGGGCAAATTTTGAGAAGATGACATGAGCTGTATGAAGTTGCAAATCGTCACTCTGTCTTCTGAGTGGGGAATAGAAAGTACCAAGGAAAGCACCTAAGAAACTCTGACTACAATCCAGGGTGGTGGCCTGGACTAGGGCAGGAGCAGCCGAGGCATTGAGAAACAGTCAGTTCTGGATGTGGATTGAAGTTATCTGCTCTTGGATTGCACATAGAGTGGAAGAAAGTGAGGTCCGTCAGAGAGGACTCTAGGTGTGTGGCCGGATCCATGGAAAGAATGGCGCTGCCATTTTCCTTTCTCTGAAGGTGGAGACGGGAGGGGCAAGTCTGGCAAAAGGAAGGGGGAATCGAGAGGTCAGTTTGGGATGTGTCCCCTCCCATGGAGATGTCTAATAGGCAGCTGAACATGTCTCTGGAATATAGGGCAGAGATCCAGGTCCAGGTGCACATTTGTCAGTAATCCTAATATAGTTGGCTTTGAAATCCAAGAGACTTAGATGAGATCACTTGGGAAGTGAGAGTAGTGAGAAGCCCAAGGAATGAGTCCTGAGAGTGTCCAGCACTTAGAAGTGGTCATGAAGGGAAGGAACTAGAGGAGGAGACCAAAGTGACTATATGAGACCATCAACAGGATTTGTTTGGTCCACTTACCACACAAAAGTGGTCTGGTCTTCAATATTTCTGCCCCATAGAATGTTGCTTAGAAATTTTATTGAACCAGTGTCTTGAACTCTGCTGAGTCAGTAGACCTTTGTGGAATCCACTTGATTCTTCCAGCAGCTTTAGGAAGTAGGTACAAGTCAGGAGAACTGAGACTCAGAAGGGTTGGTACAAAGTTACAAAATAATGAAAGGAGGGAGCAGAGGTTAAAATTCACTGTGAATAATAATATGATAAAATGGCTAATATTTATCAAATGCTTCATAGTTTTCAGGCACGGAGCAGGTATTATTTTAATTAGTTCTCACAACCCAGTAAGGTAGATACTAATATTACTCAGATGAGGAAACTTAGGCTCCAGGAAGT
This sequence comes from Platanista minor, assembly GCA_004363435.1. Classification (NCBI taxonomy): domain Eukaryota; kingdom Metazoa; phylum Chordata; class Mammalia; order Artiodactyla; family Platanistidae; genus Platanista; species Platanista minor. The sequence continues at coordinate 13,298 of RJWK010016323.1, read as the reverse complement.
TAATTAATTCACCCAAGGCTCAGAGTTACTAAGTATCAAAGCTGAGATTCCATTCCATATCTGCTTAAGATAGAGCTGCTCTCTCCTAAGAGTTACAGCAGGTTGTGATCTTAGACTCAGAATCCTCCCAGGTCTCCTCCAACTTGTCCGCTGCCCTGCTGTGCATGTGTCATCTCTTTCCATAGTGATATTGCTCCAACTGCCAAGGCCACTACGGTATTCATCCAGTGAAACCACAGAACAGGCAACGCAAAACAGCCCCCAAAGAAAACAATAGCATTTCCTACCTCAGGGAAGTATTTGGAAAAGGTCATAGATGCGAGTTGAGCAGTCTGTCTGCGGCTTTTGTGTGTGTTTCCCTTCTCTCCAGCAGAATGACTTGTAGAATTACAGGAAGGAGGAGAGACATCAACATAAGCCTGTTATTTAAAACCGTTAACAACAGGGTTCCCGGCAATAAAAGAAAAAGATTCTGTTCTTTAGTAAAAGTAGACATTTACACGTGGGTCTTCTTGGGAAGTGAATCTGAAAAATGACAAGTTTGGGGGTCACGTTCTGGTTCCCTCTCTCTAACAACGTGGTCCTAGAGCCTTAGTGCCTTGAGTCTTTATTTCTTTATCTGTAAAATGTGTTTTAAAATGCCTGCCTTGATCTACTCCTCCAAAGAGGACAAACGAGAAAATGGATGTGAATGTGATATGTAAACTGTAAAGCATCGTAAGGGCAGATGTGGTGTGTTCTTGGCGCAGCTGACTGTCTCATTGGGGAATCACCCACATACGCTCTGTGACTGTTCAAGACCCTATAAAAAAGTCAGGCAGCGAACTGAGTAAAGTGGCTTGGGGACTCAGGAAGAGGGGGACTCAAGGACAAAAAGATGAAGACATGGAATCAGGGCGACAGAAGAGGAGAGAAAAGAGAAGAGAGGAGAGAGAAGGAAGGAAAAACCATTTAATCTGAGCCTTAATTCCGGTCCTTCCTCCTGTCCTTGACTATAGATTCTGGGGACCTGCATGGCTGTGTTGCGTTCTCTTTGCTGCTGCCCTTATTATTGACCGCAAACTCTCTGATAAAGGCATTCCCATGAAGTTAGGTAGTATTTAGAACTGAAATTTAATGTGAAAACTGTTATAGCTATAACTTTTAGGGAAGGGAAAAGATGTGTGTGTATATTTGTATGTATATTTGTGTGTTTGTGTCGGTGTTTGGGGTGTGTGTGTGTGTTTGTGTGTGTGTGTGTGTGTGCACGCGCATGTATTTTCAAAACTCTCCTTGTGGAGTTACGGGCATCAAGGTCATGAAGGTTGAGATTAGCAGAGGGAGTGAAGATTGTTCCAGATCCCCTATGTTAATGGTTCCTGTTGATCAGCGCTGACGTCATCTTTATAATTGAATTTTTTCCAAAAAAATATGTCATAGGACCAATGCCAACGATTTCTCTCTAAATATCTTTTACTTCTCTGGAACAGTCCTTTATATGAGCATAGAGAAGGGCTGGCCTGTTATGAAGTTGGGTCAACATAATGCTTAAGTACACATCCTACAAAGATATCCAGCCTCTTGCCCTAAAGTTGCCATTGAAATTGTGTTCACTTTCTTGCTCAATCTCTGTTTCCATATCAGAAAATATACTCTTAACTCCTAGCACCCACTTCTTCTCTCTGACTTTTACTCTTGCCTAGCTGGAAGGATAACCCAGCAATGCCTGCGGGGTTGTTATATGAAGGCGTCTCCAAAGAGCCCCTGCATTACGCCGGCGCGAGCGCTGCTCAGAGCACAGTGCTGCATGCCTTTGACGAATTCTTGGGTGTTCGTCACAGCAAGGAGAGTGGTAAGTCGGACGTTTTTCTTTTTTTCGGGCCGCTCACTGCTGTGGCCTCTCCCGTTGCGGAGCACAGGCTCCAGACGCACAGGCTCAGCGGCCATGGCTCACGGGCCCAGCCGCTCCGCGGCATGTGGGATCTTCCCAGACCGGGGCACGAACCCGCGTCCCCTGCATCGGCAGGCGGACTCTCAACCACTGCGCCACCAGGGAAGCCCAACAGTGGTGTTTTTATCAACTGATATGTCCAAGTGTGAATGAAACTATCAGGAAGTCTATACTTCTCCAGATCAACCAGGAGACTGTGCACCTGCCATCTGTGACTGTCAAGCCAGTTAGTATCAGAGCTCAGCTGAACATTGGGTTTTATTTCCAAATCTTAAAACATTCTTATATTTCCAGCTGTTAGCTGTAACTTTGTTTGGGTCCTTAGGCAGTAGCTTGCTTCCGTAGAGTGGGGGAGAGATCTGCAGATCCAGGGCTGTGACACTACGTTGCCAAGTCTGGATGTAGCTGGGGATGGGCATGGGCTCCTCCCCTGAAGTCCATTCCGTAAAAATGGTGCGGCCTCAAGCCAAGGCTATTTAGACCAGAAGAGGGGTTCTGCCATTTTACAAGCTTGAAATGGCTCTTTGCCTTACCTGCCAGCATCAAGCCTAGTGTTCAACAGCTGCAAAAAGGCACTTCCTAGAACAGAGTTTTCAAGTGGGAAGCAGCCGCATAGCACAGGGAGATCAGCCCCGTGCTTTGTGATCACCTGGATGGGTGGGATAGGGAGGGTGGGAGGGAGGGAGTGAGACGCAAGAGGGAGGAGATATGGGAACATGTGTATATGTATGATTGATTCGCTTTGTTATAAAGCGGAAACTAACACCATTGTAAAGCAATTGTACTCCAATAAAGATGTAAAAAATAAATAAATAAAAATAAAAATAAATGACTAGAATTTGGTGTCATAGGGTCCAGTCTCATCCAAGAAGTCTGTTCTGTAGAACTATGATCACTTTTCATGGACTTTTTGATTTGATGAGGTTAGTAGTTGACGTACCATGCCTGATATTAATCCCATAATGAGTTTCCTGTAAATGATCTCTCATCTACCTGTATTTCCCATAAATATCTATTGATTTGATTTTTAAACAATTTCACTTCAAGAGGCTGTTACTAAAACAGTTGATCATTCTTTATCTTTCGGTCCTTAGAAACTCTATTACCTTCCTCTTCCTTAGCCCTCCCTCCAAAACGAAGCCCTCAGGAAACAAAATTCAGCAGAGTATTTAGCTCATCAGTTTAAGGGTCCATGCCTTACATTTGTAGATATACCTCATGTAACTAGTAAGATATGTTGCCCACATTTGGTAGATGATAAATATTTATACCTTGGCTGGTAGAGCTAGGTCCATCTTAGTTATCTGTGATGGGCTTGCTTCTTTTCCTTCCTCATCTCCAATCTACATTTGGAGGATTTGATGTCTGTATGCAGAAGAGCCAGCCAAGTTGATTAGACACTATTAGGATGAGCAGTTCGGAGAACAGCAACAGCCTTTGCTGTGTTGATGTCTGGAAAGGCAGACAGGCTCTCTTACCTTTCCACGTGGAGCTACAGCCTTGTTCTGCCTTGTCTTATGACATTGTTCTGCCTTGTTTCTTTCAGCAGATTTTCTGCACAGAATGAGGGATTACATGCCTCCTTCCCATAGGGCCTTCATAGAAGAAATTCACTCTGCTCCTTCCCTGAGGGACCACATCCTGTCCTCTGGAAACAGCCGGCTTCTGACAGCCTATAACCAGTGCGTGGAGGCCCTGGCAGCCCTGCGCAGCTACCATCTCGCCATGGTGACCAAGTACGTCATCACGGCCGCACCCAAAGCCAAGGGCGGGAGGACGAGCCATCTCCCGGGGCCACCTCAGGCCTTAGAAGAGAGAGGTACAGGCGGGACAGCAGTCGTGAGATTCCTGAAGAGTGTCAGGGATAAGACCTTAGAGGCGATCCTCCACCAAAGTGGCTAAGAGACTGCCCTTTTCCCCAGCAATGCAAACCACACAGGTCTCTCCGTATCCTTCTTTCACTGGACAGCAAGTGGGCCTGGAGAATAAGCACCAGGGTTCTGTCTGGAATGAGCTGAAAGGGACCTCAGACCTGTTCACGGTCTCGCTCCACAGAACGCCATCTTCTCCTATGTTGAGAGAATTTTCACGGCCAGGAACTTGTCCTACCCTCCCTGATCACTGGTTAATAGCAAACAGCTCTGGATAGCCCCTCATTCAGAACCCCACGGGGGAGTGAGTGTACCCCTATTCTGTTTGCCCAGTGATAGAAAAGCAACATAATTTCACAAATCAAATAAAATTGCTTGTGGACAGATCACCTTGCTGATTTCCTGGAAAAACAGATTTAAAAATTCCTGCATTTGTTGGTTCACTTACTGACTTATTCAGCCCATACTGAGTCCTGGCTTAGGGGTTACAGCAGGGATTTTACAGTCCTCTCTCCCCACGGGTGCAGAATTTGGGGGCAGAGATTTGGAGATGCTCCAGTGGAGATGTGAAGGGAAGAGGAAGCTGATGATAAGACTCTGAAATCACCAGTGTGGAAACGAGAAGTTAATGCTATGGGAACGGGTGAGGCTTAGCCACAAGGTTCAGAAATGTGTACTTTCTATTTTGGTTTCTTTCTTTCTTTTTAGAAGAATGATTCTTTCCCCTTATGCTGAAAGTTTGTATTTGTAAAATGAATGAATTGACCCTTTGGAAGTAACTGAGTGAAATGGGAATACATGGGAAATCCACATGTGTCGTGTGCAAATAAATGTCACTTTTTATTGACTTGGTTTATATCTCAAGATCTCACTCCACCTGGCAGTAGAAAACTAGAAAACGTTCATCTTAGGATGAATTCCATTAATTTAGGGTTGCCCTCACAGTGCACACACATGTCCCTGGGCTAGTTCTAAATTCCAGAGGGCTGATCTATATCACAGCATCAGGGAGAGGCACCTGATCATCGGGCAGGTGGGTAAGTTAGCATCTGCTAAGCAGTCCCCCTCCCTACGTGGGTAGTGGTCTAATGGAGCCCACAGCATGCCTCATCCCGTCTAAGCCAGAAAAGATGCTCCGCCCTCAAGGTCCTATCATGCCACCTGGAGAAGCATTGACTTAGTCCCACAGCCCCCAGGAATGTTGGGCGACTACCAGACCGGCTCAGAGCATCTGCCCAGTGGTGTAGGCACAATCTCCACTTTTCAGTGCAGCAGGGGGTGGGGCATGGGTTTCTGGACTCTCCTCAATGCCCAGGGCCCTTGGTAAGAAGTCACGAACCAGTATATTTCTTGGGGTGCCAGGAAGGCTCCTACTGCCCCACGTCCTCCCAGGGCATGGCCTTGCCAAAAAAATGGGGAGGTAGGCATGAAGAGGCCAAGAGCATCTGGTCTCTGAGTGGACCAAGGGAAACTCTGGGTCTGATGAGGTCCTCTCTGCCTACCATTTAAGTCAGAGTTTCAGCTCAGAAAGACCGAGGCTCTCATCACTCAAAAAGCCTTTTCACTCCACAGGTTGTCCTTGTGTTTGAAAAGCTGACTGTGAAACTCAAAAAATGAGCATGGATATATTTATTTCTCTTTACTTTGCTTTTCTAACTGCTCTAACTTGGTATCAATAAGCCCAGGATGTCTTAACTGCCCGGGCTGTGTGTACGCCACAGTCCAAAGAGGTCCAAAACATCACCCCTTCTCGATGTCCTTCTTGGGTAAAAAGAATGTCTGACCTTTAAAATATGTCTGAACTTAGTGTTTGAATTCTGATTTCTCCATTTTTTTAAATTTATTTTTTAAATTGAAGTATAGTCGATTTACAGTATTGTGTTAGTTTCAGGTGTACAGCAAAGTGATTCAGTCATACACACATCCATGGGTATATCTATATTCATCCACTTGTTAACAATGTGGTTTGTTTTGTTTGTTTGTTTGTTTTTGCGTACGCAGGCCTCTCACTGTTGTGGCCTCTCCCGTTGCGGAGCACAGGCTCCGGACGTGCAGGCTCAGCGGCCATGGCTCACGGGGCCCAGCCTCTCCGCGGCATGTGGGACCTTCCCGGACCGGGGCATGAACCTGTGTCCCCTGCATCGGCAGGCGGACTCTCAACCACTGCGCCACCAGGGAAGCCCAACGATGTGGTTTTTGACCAGTTTTAGAATATCCCTCATCCTCAGCTTCCTGTTTCTTAAACAATCAAGATGATCAGATAGGTCTTGGGGTGGATACAAGTCACAGAAGGGATAGTTCTTGTTATGGAGGCAAAACATTAATAGAAGTTTATTTGTTCATGGGGTGGGTCTCAGAGCATTGTGCAGACATCAGTTCAAGAGAGAACATTGCAGTCCTCCAGCTTCATGGATTCACAGAGTCTGCATGGCAATAAAATGACCATTTATCATTTGGGAATCCTAGAAAGTAGAAAGTAACAAAAGTGTGGGCTTAAAGAGCTGAAAAAACCTGGGTTCGTATTCCAGCTTTGTCACATTTCATGACAGAAATGATCTAATATTTCAGAGCCGTGGTTCACTTACTTGTAAAAGAAAGAACATTGTCCTCACGGAAGGGAGCTAATATAGAGAGTAACTAAATAGTGGTTATGATACTTTTATTCTCATGTATGGGGCCTTGAACTAGAGGGAACCATGTCTAGGGCTTCCTAAGAACCAGAAGGGAAGTTGGACCTGGGTGTCTCTATCCCTGCACTTGGTAAAGAAAAGAGATAACATGACCTCAAAATAGGCAAGCAAAGTGAGACAGAACATAGACTTTTCTTGAAATAGTATAATGATAAGGACCTTTCACTGATAACTTAAAGCATGCCAGTTCAGTCTAGGTTTTAAATCTAGGTGGGTATGAATTAAAAAAAATTTTTTTTCCCTGAGAGTGACAGGATTAACAGAGATTCCTCTTCCCTGGTATCCTTTCAACAGATCCAAGTCCACACAAAGAGACCACAGGGCCTGGCTCTGAGCAGGTTTTCAGTAAATGTTGAATAATAAGAAAACCAGATAGATTAAAGGGGGCTGAAACGGAAATGAACAAAGTGTAGTCTTTCAAAGCTTTCAGAAGGTTTTGTTTGTTTGTTTGTTTGTTGTCTTTACACAAGAATGAAATCAATGCAAACCAAAGAGCTCCTTTGCCAAAGAACCAACTCCTAATTCATGTTCAAGCTTTGATTTCTGGGGCCAGTGAGTTCCATTTGCAGCTTTATGGCATAGTGTGAAAATAAAGCTTCCAGAACAAAAGAGAATGCATTTTTTTTTTTTTTGCAGTACACGGGCCTCTCACTGTTGTGGCCTCTTCCGTTGTGGAGCACAGGCTCCTGACGCGCAGGCTCAGCGGCCATGGCTCACGGGCCCAGCCGCTCCGCGGCATGTGGGATCTCCCCGGACGGGGACACGAACCCGTGTCCCCTGCATCAGCAGGCGGGCTCTCAACCACTGCGCCACCAGGGAAGCCCGAGAATGCATTTTCCTCAAGATTTCTAGAGATAAAGGGAACCCATATCAGTGGGAAAAATAACTAATGGTAGAAATGATTTTGATGATGATCATGATGAGCTGAGGTTGTTAATGCAAGCTCGAAGAAAAGGCAAAAGTGTAGCCTTAGCAACTCTTTCCACATCTGTATCTGTATCTATACCTATATCTACATCTACATATCTATCTGTATCTGTACCTATATCCACATCTATATCTATCCCAGGCTGAAGACCCAGGGAAGAGCCGATGCTTTGGCTCAAGTCTGAAGGTCGTCTGTTGGAGAATTCCTTCTTTCTCAGGGGAAGATCAGCCTTTCTGTTCTTTTCAGGCCTTCATCTGATTGGATGAGGCCTACCCACCTAGGGTTAGGGCAATCTGCTTTACTCAAAGTCCACAGAATTAAATGTTAATTTCATCCCCAAACACCCTCAGAAACATCCAGAATAGTGGTTTGACCAAATATCTGGGCATCATGGCCCAGCCAAGTGGATGTATAAAATTAGCCATCTCCAACTTCCTGGAGAAGTTATGGTGTCTAATGCCACACTCTCCCCACACCCTGTGTTAGCAGAAGAATCTGCCTTTGTAACAATGGCAAGGAGGTTAAAAAATGGTACCAAGTAGAGCTATTCTCTAAGACATGCCAGGGAGGGATGCAGCAGTGGACTGGGTAGAAGCCACTAGGGAGAAGCAAGGAACACTGCCTAGAAAAAGCTGACTTGGTTCACAACTAAAGGCTCCATATGCTGGGTGAGCTGCGTGGAATGGAACCATTGCCTCTACTTATTTATTTATTTGTTGGTTAGTTTGTTTGTTGATTTGGCTGTACCAGGTCTTCGCTGCAGCATGTGGGATCTCGTTGCCTGACCAGGGAGCGAACCCGGGGCCCCCTGCCTTGGGAGCCCAGTGTCTTAGCCATTGGACCACCAGGGAAGTCCCCATTGCTTCTCTTAATAACAATAAAAACCCACTGCTCCCAGGTTGAGAATGCAGGACAAGTCTTCACCTGAGGAGGAGGAATGAGGCCTCCAAGTGCTAAGCCTTGTGCACGAGACTCAACTTCCCTTTGGCAGCTGCCACCATCCACCACTGCTGGTGATAAGGAAGCACTGAGTCCTTTCCGTCCTGTGCCCTTGTCTGGCTAGGATGGGTGTGGTAATTTTTTAAGAGACTTTAAAGATTCAGGCTTTCAGACTACAGGAAGTTTTGTAACCCCCCCAAAAAAGCTGGCTATTTATTTATTTTTGTCAAAACAATTTTATTTTTATTTTTGAAAAATGAGTGTCTTTATTTAGACGGGGCCTCAGGGACATGAGGGATTAGCCACTGTTTCATTCAAAATGATGCGTTTATTCGGGGCAAGACTTAATTTTATTTGTCTTTTTCAGAAGAAAGAGTGGCAACAATGCCTGAAAGAGAGGGAGGACTTGAAGACTCAGGAATGATTTTACAAGAAAACAAACACAGCTAACATGTCATGCTCTCTCTGTGGGCTCTCAGGCCCCACACCATCCTGATCTTCAGGTCAAACTTGGATGCAAAGATCTGCAACGGTCTCTCAACTTATAGGATATCAAGACAGAGAGGTTCAGAAACTGAGTTCCCCTTTCCTGGCTGTTAATCTGTAATTTGCTTTCAGTTGTTTCTGAACCAGGGTTAAAATCAAAATGAAACTAAACTGTGACAACAAAGAAATGTTTAAAGCCTGTGTATCTAATTTAAGATCTGGGATAGAAAACTTTCTGTACCCACAAGCCAATTATTCCTTCCAGGACAATGAATTTCACCCACCAAATTGTGTGTTGCATTTCCTTGTGCACAGATGTCCTATTTGCTTTGCTAATGGAAGAAATGTTTTTCTCTTTCTTTGTTCACTTAACAGTAAACTTAATAAAGAAGGCGGATATCATCGCTTTCTGAAATGCCATCGCTAGTTAATTTTTGCAGTTTAGCGTCTACTTGCCTGCAACATTAAAAAACTGAGTTCTTGAACATAAGCATCATCAAAAATATACTTAACTCTGGCGATAGTAGTGGTTAAGAGTAGGACTGATTAAACCAATAATATGTCATTATTCTCACTTTAATTATCTAGCCTTTTTCAAAAGGGTTCAGTAAACGTGATCACAGCAGTCACACTGTGAAAAATCAAACTCTTACTGTCTCAATACAAAGAAGACACCATAGTCAGTCCACAGGCAAAGTTGGACAGATTTTGAACACTTGGGATTATAAGGCACATCCCTCGGAGGGAGCATCAGTGGGGGAACTATGGCTGTGAACCACAAACCACAGTTGCCAACATCTGTGACCAGTGACCACGACTGTAGAAGAGGGATAATCTACAACACATCGGTTTTTGGTTTTGGGGTTTTTTTTTTTTTTTTGCGGTACGCGGGCCTCTCGCTGTTGTGGCCTCTCCTGTCGCGGAGCACAGGCTCCGGACGCGCAGGCTCAGCGGCCATGGCTCACGGGCCCAGCCGCTCCGCGGCATGTGGGATCTTCCCGGACCGGGGCACAAACCCGCGTCCCCTGCATCGGCAGGCGGACTCTCAACCACTGCGCCACCGGGGAAGCCCAACACATCGGTTTGACGTTGAAAGCAGTGTTACTTTCAGCTCCTATTTGGGGGACTGTCATGTGCATTTTGCCCTTCTTCTTTAGTCTTTGGACGCAAGGTTGAAAAGTGTACCATTTTCACATCCCGATAAAGGGTTTCCCAGGACATGGAACTTCAGTGTTGAGAGCAGGACAGATGCAGGCAACCCAGTCAGGTCACCCTAATTGCCCCCGACAGTCCACACCACTTCCACCACTGCCATCTTCTAGATCATGCTCTGGGTACGAGAAACACGGAATCCTTGCACAAGGGGTCCCAAGACTGCTTCTGAAACCTGCATAGTCCTCTCCTGGGTTTGGTCCTGATGGGGCCAGTGCTGTTTGTTCCGTGGACGCACAGTGAGTGCGTGGGGAGGAGGGGCTCTTGGCAGAGCAGGCATGGGGATGGTGCTTGGCCAGGAGGCTGGGGTGTCATGGTGTGATGGTGCGGTCCCTGGAGATGTGCAACAGAGCGGGGCTGGGAAGAGTGAGCTACGCCTGATACCCACTGTCTCCAGGCCTCCGGGTTTCTTATGGGATTCTCAGAGGTCTGGGAATTTTAACTTGAAGATGAGCCCCCAGCTTATTATGAAAGTAGCTCTTTCGAGGTGGGATGATGGAAACCTTTTTTAATAATTTGCTATCTTGACTTATCTTTTACATATATGTAGACATGGCATGTGGATGTCCATTTACCCCAAAGGCCCTGGCAAACATCACGGGTGGGGATTGCCTCGCTCTGTCCCAGGCTTGAAAAGTTTATACTTTGCTTGCAAGTCTGCTCTGTCACCACCAGAGGGCAACAGCGACCTGCCAGACAGCACCAGCCCGAGCAAGGGTGGTTTCCCAGCTATCTCACAAAAGCTTCTCCTATGTTTTAGAATTATCTCTTTTTCCACAGTAGGACTTGGGGAATTTTGAGAGGTTATCCCCCAGGGCCATGGCTCCAGACAGAGCCACAGTAAACCATCCAGACAGCTCTCTGTGTGTCCAAAGGCACATCAGGGCTTCCCTGGTGGCGCAGTGGTTAAGAATCCACCCGCCAATGCAGGGACACGGGTTCGAGCCCGGGTCCGGGAAGATCCCACATGCCTCGGAGCAACTAAGCCCAGGCGCCACAACTACTGAGCCCACGAGCCACAACTACTGAAGTCCGCACGCCTGGAGCCCGTAATCGGCAACAAGAGAAGCCACCGCAATGAGCAGCCGGCGCACCGCAACGAAGAGTAGCTCCCGCTAGCCGCAAGTAGAGAAAGCCCCTGCACAGCAATGAAGACCCAACACAGCCAAAAATAAATAAATAAAAATAACTAAGAGCAAATCTTATTTTATTTATTTGTAAATTTTTTAATAGGGGTATTTTCTGGGTGGTAGAACTGTGGATAACTTGGATTCCTCTTCTTAAGAGTTTCCTTTACCAAAAAGAACACTCTAATCCCTGTTGTTTTGAAAGTTGGAGAGGAATTCTTCTTCCTACCTCAGTGACCACTGTTATATGAGAATCTTTACTGTCAGGGAAGCTTAAATGCTGGCGGATTGGGAAAAGAGGATTAATAACACGACTAAGGATTGAAAAGGAAGATCGCATGAATACTACAAACAGGAAAAGCCAAATAACTGCCTTGGGCTTAGAAAGAGACTAGCTGGGGCTTTGCCTACAAGAAAAGAAAAATGTCATCATTGATTACATGTTTCTCGCCTCCTTCACCCCCCATCCTGATCCACTGCATCCGTAGCCATGTGTGACTCCTGTGGAATTCCTACTGTGGTAAGAACCCAGGGATGAAATCTGCACAGGTAAATAGACTCTGCACTTAAACATGTCCTATCAGGGCAATCACTGAAATTGTGTTCAGACTCTGGAGGGGAACTTTCGGGCGGACAGAGACAGGAGAAGGAACAGACAATGTGACATCTAACCGATCTGCTCCTTGTCACCACGTTCACCCTTCTTCTAAAATACAAAACAAGCATAAAAAGAAAGCAAACTTAAAGAGCCCTTATTTATCATCTCCCTTGTCCATTAATTTCCGATACAGACATTAAAACAGAGAATTAATTCTGATGTGAAGCTAATGAAAAAAAGCAGATGTAGACTCTATGCTGCAAAATGCCCTGTAGCCACGTAGTAAACAAGTTTGGGATTAGAGATTTCGATGCAGAGCATGAAGCCCACAGCACACTGACAGCTCACTCCTCCCCTCGGGCCAGTCAGCCTGCACTAAAAGCTGTAATATTATCTTCAACTTGCATCTACATGGATATGGAAAAGGTCCTGCCTCGGTAAAATAGCTGTTCTCAGATTGGAAGAAATTCTACCGGTTCTCCTAGTCCGGAGTAAATTCTTAAATGGGTTGTATTCCTTAAGTTTCCAGCAATCTATTGGGTTGGTCAAAAAGTTCATTCGGTTAGTGAATATGGTATGCAGTAAAGTTCTTTGTGAAAATGAAAGATGCACCTTTTATTTTTACTTAAAACTGAACGAACTTTTTGGCTGACCCAGTATATCTCAAACTTTAGGCTTACATCAGAATTGCCTGGAATTTGATAAAACATGGGGTTGGAGCACTCCCAGGGTTTCTGATCTGTAGATTTGGAGTTCAACCTGATCATTTGCTTTTCTAACAAGTTTCCAGGTGACGGCATTATAAGCTAAAGTTTGAGACCCACTGGTTAATGGTGTTCTCCTCTTTCCCTTGTTGGCAAGGATACCATGAACCCATTACCTATAATTCACTTCACATTTAATGAAAAAGAGTTTTTCTTTCTGAAGCTGAACACATAAATTCTTTATCATCATCCGAATAAGAAGCAAAAAATGCCTAGGTCTCTTCTGATGGCCTGGCTACCCATCCCTCTCCAAAAACTTGCATAAAAGTGTTTGTCTTTATTACAGAAAAAGCAATTCTTTCTGATCATTCTCTTGCACCGTTTAAGTTTCAACTGAAATAGAACACAAATTCAGGTTTCAGGAAAAAAAGGAAAAAAACAATACTACTGTTCAATGAAGGACATAGTAAAAAAATGCAAGACCACTTGGGCCAAAAGACACAGGAAAGGAGATGAAGAGTTTCCTCAAAATGGCAAAATTCCAAATCAACTGTTGACTAACCATGATTTTATCTGAGGGGAGACTGATTCTGGTACTTGAGTTGAAACAAGTTTGGCATATTTCTTAAGTGGTGCTAAAATTAATGCATAAAATATGCCTTCAAAAGTTCAGACAGAGAAAGACAAATATCATATGATATCACTTATATGTGGAATCTAAAAATCGATACAAATGAACTTATTTACAAAACAGAAACAGACTCACAGACAGAAAACAAACTTATCATTACTAAAGGGGAAAGGGGGGGGGGG
>RJWK010016322.1:0-35448 GCA_004363435.1 Platanista minor | reverse complement strand
GTGAGTTGTATAATTATTTCATTATATATTACAATGTAATAATAATAGAAATAAAGTGCACAATAAAAGTAATGCACTTGAATCACCACAAAACCATCCCCCCACCCTGGTGTGTGGAAAAATTGTCTTCCTCGAAACTAGTCCCTGTTGCCAAAAAGGTTGGGGACCACTGTCATAGGGGACTCCAACATCATGTTGAAATTTAAACATGTACTGTATATACCTAACTCACCAAAGAAGGAAATGATTCTACCATGGGTGATTTATTCTTGGTGAACCCCTAAGTCTAATAATAGCCATTGCTTCCTTTTCCAAATGCTTACAACATGTCCTTTTATTGAAATTTGTTATTCTTCATAATGATTTAACCTCTTAATCATTAGCAAAGTTCCCTCATTATCATAAGTAATATTCTCTATTTTGGAGAACACTTGGCCTGATACTAATGTAGCTCTTCCTACTTTCTTTTGATTCCTGTTTGCTTTTCATTAATTTACTTTTATCTGCAGATTCATATTTAATTGGATGGGTATTTTTTTAATCCAGTCTGATAACCTCTGCCTTAAATGTTGTGTTTATACAATATATAGTTAAGGTTGATCAATCAATCAATATGGTTGATTTCAATTTATATGATTTCAATCAATATGGTTGATTTCAATTTATAATACTGTTATTTGTTTTCCGTTATTGCATCTATTATTATCTATTTTCTGTCTTCTTTTGGATTCAATGAATTTTTAAATTCCATTTCATCTGTACTATTAGTTTATTAGCCATACATGCCCTTTTTTTTTAAGCAGGAGTTCTAGGGTTTACACCCTAAACTTATCAAATATTCTGCCACTTCACATATAATGTAAAAATGTTCATTTTTTCCCCCTCCTGTTTTTTGTGTTATTCTTGACATATAATTTAGTTCTACTTTTGTCATAAACCCTATGATACATTACCATATTTGCATTAAACAGTGAATTATTTTTTAAAGAAATAAAAAGAAAAATCCCTAATACTTACCGTTTTTACTTCTTTTTATTTTTTTTCTATAGATCTGCTCTTCCATCTGATATTGTTTTCCATTGGTCTGAAGAACTTCCTTTAATATTTTTTATAATGCCGATCTGCCAGCAATAGATTCTCTCAGGCTTGGTTATCTGAAAAAGTTTTCATTTTGCCTTCATTTTTGAAATAGAGTTTCACTGGATATAGGTTTCTAGGTTGAATTTGTTTTCTTTAATCATTTTCAATATGTCTTTCTATTGTTTTCTGGCTTCCCTGATTTTGGATAAAATCTGAGGACATTTTTATCTTTTTTTATCCTCTATATAATTTGTCTTTGTTTGGTTTTCTGGAGTATACTCTGCTTGGAATTCATTGAAATTCATGGATTTGCGTATAAAACACTGTAAAAGTTCTCTTCAAATATGGAAATTTTTAAACTATTTTTTCTAAAATTTTTACTGCTCCCCTTCTCCTTAGATTTCAATTACATATTGGCAAAGTTAAATTCCTTGCTATTGTCCACCAGGTTACTGAGGTGCTCAGTAATTTTTTCATTCCTTTTTCTCTCTATGCTGCATTTTGTAGGTTTTCTACTACAGTGCTTTCCGGTTCAGCAATCTTTTCTTCAGTAGAATCTAATCTTCTATTAAGTCCATCCAGTAAATTTTTATTTCACAAGTTAGGAGGACACAATGCTCTACCTGAATTCTCCCTCCCTACACAATGGCCTGTAAATTGCCTCTAGGCAGAAAGCCAAAGTAATCACAGGACACACCTCAAGTGTTCCCTTCTCTCAGTGGTCACAGCCTATATAGCCTCTTTCTGGTCCAATGTCTGAACATAACTGTTTCATGGATTTTGCCTAATGTGCTAGTTCTTCACAGTGGAATGGCAATTCCCAAATCAGTTTTTCCTTCATAGCCTGCGGCAAAATTCTCATCCTGTGTAATTCAGGGAAATGCTAAACTAGAGAAGTTATATGGATACTTTAGATTTGTTTTTATATTTCTGAGCCATTACTTTACTTTCTAATAATTTATTAAGAGAATGATAACTAATTCGTAGGAATTTTAAAAATGAGAAATCTCAACTGAAATTGGTATTTAATAGCCAGGAGACAAATTGCAGGCATATCATTTGAGAAGGAAATATCTTAAATTAAGTCAGAATATTTTAAGTACCATTGATACAGGACACACAATGAGTAATACCATATAGTGTTTAATTTATCATGAATTCTTACTTGTATGCCAAAGAAATGGTTCTTGCCTATTTCCCCAATTAAAACATTAAAATCAGGCATCAAAAAGATCATCCAATATTAGAAGGAAAGTATATCACATTTTCCAACCCTCAAAATTTATAGCTTTGGAGAAGAGAGTCAGAGAAGTTAACTTTTTCATTCTCCTAAGGCAACATAGCTTATTATTGGAAGAGCTGATATTACCTGATTCCCAGTTCCATGAGCCATACTCTTGCTGTTCCCTCCTCCCTCAGAATTCAGAGTGTACTGAAATATAGTGTTGTAAAAGTAATCTATATAAAGATAACAAATAGGATGTTATCTTTCCAAAAATTAGAATTATTTTTTCAATTATCCTCATGCTGTATTATCTTTAAATTGTTAATTAAGAAAATACTAGATTAAATTCTACTACATATCATCCTTTATAGCCAATTATTGCTTTTATAAAAATCAGACAGCCAAATTATGGTGCAAAGGAAGTGGGATCTTTAGCCTGTAGAGTATTATATTGAGTTAAAGTTTTAGAAAATAATTATTATTTGAGCCCACGGAGATTTTTTTTTTTGAATTACATTCTTTATCAAGAATCCTAAGTCCTTATAAAATATCTTATCCCTTCAAGAGGTCCCTTAAGGTTTTATTTTTACACTCGTACTTAGCAAGCATTTAAGCAAATAATTCATCTGACTAAGTTGTTGATGCAGTTGAATTGAGTCTTTGGTAAGCTTGTGTTTGATTAAATAATGACCTGAATGATGTTCAAACAATTCAGAATTAGCTGTCTTAAAAGAAGTTTATAATTCCCTTTACTTATTATTAAACACTGTATTACCTCACTTGCTTGAAATATAGACCTTGAATTCAAAGAGAGGAGGTGCCATAGTAAGTGAGAGCTAAAATGTGACCCCAAGTTTCTGAACCCCAAGCAGCTTCCCACTGGCTTTAATCAATGTTCCATTTCAGTGTCTTCCTCTGGTTCAGCATTAACCAAACTTACATTGAAATATGTGCTTGAGAAAAAAATACATTAGCTCAACTGAGTTACCAGTTGGAGAAAAAGAGTGTTAAACCCTGAGGAAATGAGTTTCCAGATATGTGTGTTTTTTGCATTTTGTTTTATTTCTTTTTAATTGGAGTACAGTTGCTTTACACTGCTGTGTCAATTTCTGCTGCATAGCAATGTGAATCAGCCATACTTATACATATATCCCCTCTTTTTTGGATTTCCTTCCCATTTAGGTCACCACAGAGCACTGAGTAGAGTTCCTTGTGTTATACAGTAGGTTCTCACTAGTTATTTATTTTATACATAGTAGTATATATGTCAGTCCCAATCTCCTAATTCATTCCACTCCCCCTCCCCCTTGGTATCCATACGTTTGTTCTCTACATCTGTGTCTCTATTTCTGCTTTGCAAGTAAGATCATCTATACCATTTTTCTAGATTCCACATATATGCATTAATATACGGTATTTGCTTTTCTCTTTCTGACCTACTTCAAAAGATACATGCACCCCAATGTTCATTGCAGCACTATTTACAATAGCCAGGACATGAAAGCAACCTAAATGTTCATCAACAGAGGAATGGATAAAGAAGATGTGGTACATATATACAATGGAATATTACTTAGGAATAAAAAGGAACAAAATTGTGTCATTTGTAGAGATGTGGACGGACCTAGAGACTGTCATAAAGAATGAAGTAAGTCAGAAACAGATATGTATTTATACATTTTGGTCAGCAGATAATTATTAAGTACCTACTACACACTAAACATTATGCTAGGGAAGACATTAAGGTACAGGCCATAGTGATAATTAGCAATCTGTATTATCTCGTCCATTTGTCTCTTTAGTTGTTGACTGCTTCCCCCACTCAGCACCACCAGCAAACACTGAAATGGAAACTCCATCAAAGCTCCGTGTCTTGTTCATCATTGGATCACTAGCCACTTGACTGGTTCCTGCCATATAGTAGGCACTCAATCAATATTTATTGCTTGATTGAATGAATGACACTTCCCTACCCTCATGAGAGTCAGATGCTAGAGAAATGCTTGGGGAAATTGATAGCAATGGACACGGTTCAAATGAAGGAGGAGCTGAAAATTTTCAGAAAGTTTTTACTGTGATCTATCAGTATTTTATACCTCTGAATTTTCTGGTTTTCAGATCAGCATTTTAAAAATATTTATTTATATATATTTAATGTTGTATATTTTAGTGATTTTTCAATTTCTATTTATTTCACCTTACTCTCATAGCAAAAATATGGCAAAACAGATATAGAAATCTCATAACCTAAGAACTGGACAGGGAAGGAGGAAGAATCTACTACTATTTGGATAGGGCAAGTCCCTTGGGCAATCTCTGCTCTTGCTTTGGGTCTACCTTAAAGCCAGATTCACCAGTGTGCTCCTCCTCAAAAAAAACCCCAAAAATCAAAAAAACAAATTCAAAAGAATTGGTGAGTAATATAGAATAGTCGACAGATTCTTTATGCAGAAGAATTCCAAATAACTTATACAGATGCTCTGCCCTCAGAAAGGTAGAGCATAATTCCCAGTGAGCTGAGCTACCCATAGAGACTTCCTTCCAAAGAGTTCAGGAAGGAAAAAGTAAGGAAAGAAGAACTTTACAGAATAGGAGGAACCTGGCAGACACCACCTGAGGTAGGTGATCAAGTCAACACTGACAGAGATAAGTCATATGTGTAGCAGGTACCCTTGATATGAAGTCATGAGAATGGCACTTTACTTGTGTGGTCTTCTTTGCAAAAACCCATACCCCCTCTCTAATCATGAAAAAACATTAGACAACTCCAAATAGAGGGACATTTTACAAAATACCTGACCAGTAGTGCCTCAAAACTGTCACAATCACTAAAAACAAGAAAAGTCAGAGAAAGTGTCACAGTCAAGAGGAGCTTAAGGAGACAGAATAAGTAAATGTAATGTGGGGTCCTACATAGAAAACTGGAAGAGAAAAAATGACATAAGGTACAAACTAAGGAAATCTAAGTATGGTCTTTTACTAATAATAATGCATCAAGATTGGTTCATTAATTGTGACAAACTTATCATGCTATTGTAAGATAATTAGGGGAAATTTCATGTGAAGGTATATGGGAACTCTGTACTATGTTTCCAACTTTTCTGACAATTTAAAGCTATTCTAAAATAAAATGTTTTCAAAGAAAGAAAGAAAAAGGAAGGGAGGGAGGGAGGAAGGGAGGAAGGAAGGAAGGAAGGAAGGAAGGAAGGAAGGAAGGAAGGAAAGGAGAGAAGAGAGAAAGAAAGGAGGAGAGCCCTTATCTGAAGTCACAAGCCTGGTCTCAAGATATTTCTGCCAGATCACTCTGCAGTAGAAAGAAGATCACCATTTCTTTCTTTATCTTTCCAGCTCCCTGAGCAACTTCATCATCCCTGTAAAAGACCCTCCAAAGACATCCTAGTCTCATCCTAGTCTCATGCTAGTCTCTCTCTGCTGAACTTCAGAGATCTCCCCCTCTGCTTCCCACTGGCCACCCACACATTGACCTATCAGACAGCAAATGCCTACTGTAAATACCGCCATCCTCCTGTTCTCCTAATTCTACTCATTGAACCCAACCTTTGTCACCATGGTGAATTCCTATTCCTTGTCACTTCCTGTCATCCCAACTGATCAACTCTCTTCCTTACACTGCACCTCTCAAGAGCTTGCTTGGGCCCCAAGACCCGTGATTATCTGCATACACCCTAAATGCTCTTATGCCCTATGCATTCAGTAACCACTGCTTCCCAGACACCCCAGTCAACTGATCTTCCAGTCCTAGTCCCAGAATGCTCAGGGCTGTCAGCAAAAAATCAAAGTACTCAGTTGACCGGCTCCAGAATAACAGTATCTTATCCCTGCTGGATTCTAATGGAGTCCACTGATCCCTTTTCTTTACCCTAAATGCCCTTGTACCAAGTGCTCTCAACAGCTTTCCTGGACCTTTTCCACCTGGTTTGAATCCCTAGTTTACACACTCCCTCCTTCATTTCCTCAAATAGAAGTGCCTCCTGCCTGAGAAGGTTGTGGCCACACACCTCTAAACTCTTCAGCTTCCTTTCCCTCTCCTGGCAAGAACGCCCCTCCTTACTCTCACCCTTCCTGCCTCCCTACCCTCACCCTGACAGCACATTCCCCTCTTTCCACTGTCTTCTCATCTTTCCCTGGGGTAAAACAGTCAGAGGTCTTTATACCCCACCCCCAATCATTGTCTAAAATCCCTCTCATTTCCCCAGGGGACTTGTCTCCTTAATTCTCTTTCTCTCATGACTTTATTGTCTTCCATTGTTCCACTTTCCACTTCTCCCTGGCTTTCAAATATTTCCCCATCCTACAAACAAGCTTTCTTAACTGTACTTCTGATTGCCAGACAATGACACTGCTTTCATTAATTGCTTGTAAATGATTCTGTTTGATAGGCATTTTTTTTCCCAAAATGTTAGGAGAAACAAAGAAAAAAAAATGATAATAAATTGCATCACTAGCAGTGAAAACATGGACACAACTATCTAGGTCACGTTCTATGGGTCTCTAATTCATCTGCCATTTCTCTGTGTTTCCAGAGCTTCCAGATAGGGATTCTGTTACAGAGCTAACATTATCTTGTCTTATTGTACCAGGTTGTTGACATGCCTAAAATTTTCTTGAGGGAAGAGTACATATTTTATTTATCTCTGACATAGTGTTTTGTGAATAATAGGTATTACTCGTTACTGAAAGAAAACGTGGTGAACTGGCTTTTCTCCAGGCTCACTATTAATGTTAGCTTTCTAAAAATAATTTTTAATATTCTATTCCTAAAAGGATTTGAAGTTGCTATTTTCCTCTTTAAGCACAAAAATGTAAAAATGAGGAACACAGCCCGAGGACCTAAATGATATGGAAAATCACGTCTGCAATTCATTTGATATAGATTCTGCCTGCTGCCAAGAGGTCCTTGAGAGCAAGGTCCCTTTTTTTTTTTTTTGCGGTACGCGGGCCTCTCACTGTTGTGGCCTCTCCCGTTGCGGAGCACAGGCTCCGGACGCGCAGGCTCAGCGGCCATGGCTTGCGGGCTCAGCTGCTCCGCTGCATGTGGGATCTTCCCGGACCGGGGCACGAACCCGTGTCCCCTGCATCGGCAGGCGGACTCTCAACCACTGCGCCACCAGGGAAGCCCAAGGTCCCATTTTGATGTATGTTTTGTACAGTGCCTAGGTCAATGGAAATTCATGGTGAATAAATACAGGGTGAAAGCAATGTGACTGATGGATACAATGAAGAACGAGAGTCCTAGTATCTGTTTTCAGCTCTAGAATTACATAGATAGCCTTTGGCCTCTAACATGAGGATTTGAAAGTTAAATTCTTCAGCCTTGGTATCAGAAATAATACCTGCACACCTAGACAGTTTCAGAAAGGTGTAAGATCATGAGCAGGTAGTCTAAAAGAGATAAAATGGTCACAAAAGAAGAAAGTATTGCTCTTTACCGAGCAGAATAAATCAAAAGCACAGCATTCCAGAGAGGTCTGCATTAATATGAAAAAAACATATTCTATCCATTCTCCTATGTTCTTTCCTTCCAAATAATTATATTTGTATTCCTCCTTAATTAGAGCTACTGGGTTTTCATAGTTTCTTAATTAAACTGGGGCAATATCAATTCTGTGATGCCTTTAGGAAAGTGATTCCAATTATGGGGCCAGTCTGTCAACAAAAGTGAAGAGGCCAAAACATTTTAACAGCAAAGTTACAGAAAACAAAGGATGAATATAAGTAGGAGGCATAATTAATAATTAGCCTTGATATTAGTTGAGTTTTGTAGAAATTGCTCATAGACTTTGACTTAAAAACCTTGGCTGCAAGGCATGGGCTTGTAATTCAGCCTCTAAGCTAAGATGGCTCAAGTAGCTATTTGTTCTCTCTTAGGGACGATACCATACTGAAGCATCAGCGTTGCCTCTGTTGTGACAAGTCACACATTCAGCACCAGGAGAATCAAGGTCAGCTATGGCGAGAGGGAACCCATACTGTGGAGCTCCTGCATATTCTCCATCTATGCCACCCTACCCTGTCATTGACCTATTGTGCAATTGTGGGTGGCTGAGGACAGAAACTGGCTGGTGTTACCTGGGTGAGTCATCAACTCACCTGGCTTTTCAATGCTTCTTCTGTGATATATGCTCTCTGTATTAGTTATTGACTGTTGAATAACAAATTAGCTCCAAACTTAGCAATTTAAAAGAATACATGGAGCAACTATACTCCAATAAAAATTAATTTAAAAGAAAATCCACCATTTAAAAAATGAAATAAAAAATAAAATTGCATCAGAAACAAGAACATACTTGGGATAAACCTGACTAACAAGGTAAAAACAAAAACAAACGAACAAAAAAACATGTTTATTATTTCAGCTTTTGTGGGTTAGGTATCCAGACACTGATTTTAGGGGTTCTCTGCTTCAAGTATCTCACAAAGCTGCAACAAGGTTTCTGCAAGGGCTAGAATCTATCTTATCTGAAGTCTCAACTGGGGAAGCATCTGCTTCTGAACTCAAGGGGTTGTTGGCAGGGTTCAATTCCTTGCAGGCTGTTACACTGAGGGCCTCAGTTCCCTGCTGGCTGTTGGTTAGAGACTGCCTTCAGTTTCTTGCCACGTGGGTCTCCTAACTATGGTGGCTTGTTTCACCAAAGTAAGCAAGAGAGATAGATATAGAGAGATAGAGAGAGGTGGGGGAAGAGAAACTGCCAGCAAGATGGGAGTAACTATCTTATGTAACAAAATCTAGAAGTAACATTGCATCCTCTTTGCTACAATACATTGGCTAGTTATAGTAGCTAGGTCACCCCATAACAAAGAGGAGGGGATTACTCAGGGCATGGATAACAACAGACAAAGATCATTGGGACCATCTTAGCATATGCCTGCCACAGTCTGATGCGTATTACATGAGACACAGAGATCCACACATTTTATGCCCACTCCTCTAGGTCCATCCACTTCCTTCTTTCCCAGGCCTGCTTGACTTTTATCTTCCAAAATTACTCCTTCCAGGCTTCAGATCAACCAGCTAAGCCATTTGCCACTTCCCAGGAGTATGTATATCGTTATCCCTACCTCTGACCACCCTCCACAGAAAGTCAATGACAAGTTACCTCTTCAGATCTCTGACTACTAGAAAAATTTCCCTTCACCTTGTCTTTCACCTCTGAGTTGGGGCAGAACACTCTCTTTTTAGCTCTTACTAACATATTAAGCTAACTTATTCATGAATCAGGCCCAAGTTTTGTTTTCGGCTTTTTGATTTTTGTTTGTATGTTTGTTTTAGTTTTAAAAGTACATTTATTGCTTATTCCTGATTGCAAATAACTTTAGCACCATTGGATCTACTAGGTCTCATGGTGTAAAAGGCAGAATTGCTCTTACCTTGTTGTAAAAAGCCATCTCTTGCTCTGAGTCTGACTCAAAACTGGTAGCCTTCTAAGAGTCACTTTATAAATAAGTTGGAACAATATTTTCAAGTATGGAATATGCTGTTTCTAAAATCAAAAAAAATGCTCTAAGGGCTTCCCTGGTGGCGCAGTGGTTGAGAGTCCGCCTGCCGACGCAGGGGACACAGGTTCATGCCCCGGTCCGGGAAGATCCCACATGCCGCGGAGTGGCTGGGCCCGTGAGCCATGGCCGCTGAGCCTGCACGTCCAGAGCCTGTGCTCCGCAATGGGAGAGGCCACAACAGTGAGAGGCCCACGTACCAAAAAAACAAACAAAAAAACAAACAAAAAAATGCTCTAAACTTCTGTAATTTATCCCTAATGGTTAAATGTGCAGGACCAATAACTTTATCTTGAAAAGAAATGTCCTGACTTGCCCTAGACTACCTTACCAACGCACAAACCCCTGAAACGTGGTTAAGTTTTATCTTGGACACTCTGGTGCCTTACAGAGGGATTCGTACTGCTTGCCACTTCCTACTCATCAAGTCACATTAACTTGATGTCATCAATATAGAAGAGCAGCAGGATATTGGACTGGGAGGAACAGGAATGGTGAGTGCCAAAAAGATGTAGTTAGAGCAACAGAGATACTCTAGTCCTAAGCTACTTTAACTAGGGAGAAGAGAAATATAAAAATCAAATAACAATAGAAGATTTTATACAGTACTTATCAACTTCATGGTAGGGGCGAAAAAATGGTGTAAGAGTTTAGAGAGAGGTAAAAGCATTGTAAGCAAGATGGTTTCTATAAGTCAACACCTAGACCCATTACACATGGGCTAAAGTACGAATTAGTGTGTTTATTTTTCATGTATACTCTGTATACTGTCCAAAATGTGTCCAGATCAGTTGGAGGACTTGTTACCACACAGCCATTTAGGAATCCAAGCACATAGAAGCTTTGTCGTCTTGCATATGTGCTTTTCTGTTTCCTAGGTCACCTAGGATTTTGATATGCCATTAGTGGAAAAGGAAGGGTTTCATGTGTGCATTAACAGTTTTATTAACTTGGAAGCAGGACACATCCCTTTCTCGCATATTCTGTTGGCAGGAATTCTGTCTCATAGCTATACCTAATTACAGTCAAGATTGAGAAGTGGATTCTAGCCACAGAACTGATTATATAATTATATAATCAGTTATTATCTCTAACTACACAATTATTCTGAAAGGGATATTAGTATCATTCCCAACTTTCAATTGAGAAATTAAGGCTCATAGAGATTAAATGCTTCCCCAGGGCCACTAAAGTAATGTCTATTTCACTCCAAAACTCTTTTTTTTTTTTTTTTTTTTTTTGGGATACGCGGGCCTCTTCCTGTTGTGGCCTCTCCCGCTGAGGAGCACAGGCTCCGGACGCGCAGGCTCAACGGCCATGGTTCACGGGCCCAGGCGCTCCGCAGCACGTGGGATCTTCCCGGACCGGGGTAGGAACCCGCGTCCCCTGCATCGGCAGGCGGACTCTCAACCACTGCGCCCCCAGGGAAGCCCTATTTTTTGTTGTTTTATTGCCAGTGCTTTTGATGTCATATCCAAGAAATCACTGCCAAATCCAACGTAATGAAATTGTGCCCCTGTTTCTTTCTAAGAGTTTTGTAGTTTTAGGTCTTACATTTAGGTCTTTGATTCATTTTAAGTTAATCTTTGTATGTGAGGTAAGGTCACAAATAGAAATTTAAACATTGTTATTACTCAAGAAATCCTGGCATCACTGAGTGGAATTTTAACAAAGGTAGGTTATTGAGTCAGGATCCCTGAGTAGGAGGGAATATTGGCAATTCAGGTAGTGCTTCAGGCCCGGAGTAAGGAAAACTGTGGGTTTGAAAAAGTGTGATTTCGGTACCTTCCCTCATCCTTTAAAAGAGCCCTCTCTGCTCTTCCAGCACTCAAGGCCTATCCTCCCACATATTTTTCAAGTTCCTGCTCTCTTCAGAATTCATCCAAACCATCACCAGAGTATGTGCTGGGAAGAGAGCTAGCCTTTGTGGACCACATGCTGTGTGCCAGAAACTTTCCTGTATTATCTCATTTCATAGCACCTGAAAAAATTGGCTCATATCTGCTCAAGAAAAGACTCTATCTGTATTCATATGAGGAGTTCAAAGACTCAAAACTTTTCAGATCCATTTATTCCTTCATTCATTTTTTCATTATTCTTTTTTTTTTTTAATTTTATTGGAGTATAGTTGATTTACAATGTTTTGTTAGTTTCAGGTATACAGCAAAGTGATTCCATTATTCTTATACATATATTCATTCTTTTTCAGATTCTTTTCCCATATAGGTAATTACAGAATATTGAATAGAGTTCCCTGTGCTATACAGTAGGCCCTTGTTGGTTATTTTATATGTAGTAGTCAACACTATATAGTAGTGTGTATGTTAATGCCATTTGCAGCAACATGGATGGACCTAGAGATTATCATACTAAGTGAAGTAAGTCAGACAGAGAAACACAAATATCATCTGATATCACTCATATGTGGAATTTAATTTTTAAAAATGACATAAATGAACTTATTTACAAAGCAGATTTAGAAAACAAACTTATGGTTAGCAAAGGGGAAACATGGAAGGGAGGGATAAATTAAGAGCTTGGGATTAACATACACACACTGTTCATTTATTCTTATTTTTTCACAAATAACTACTGATTAAAAATAAAATTAAATATATAAATAAATAACTCTTGAGCACCAACTATGCAGCCCACACCATGCTTAGATCTAGAAATACAGCTATTAACAAACCCACAAAGAGCTGAATCTCTACTGTGAAGGTAATAATTGAAGGGAGTCCTTAAATGATTCCAAAGAAATCACTGAAAATGGTGGGTTCCCAACTTGATATTTGGGAGCAAGCAAATCTTTGGCCAGGAAATCTTGGACTCAAACCTCATAGGATCCAATTCATGAGGTCAGTCCACCTTCTGCTGAGATCAATTATAACAGACATAATCAGATTTGAAACCATAGTATTTGGAATTTTGATCAGATTAGGGACTAGAGAGTATAAGAATAAGCAGGAGGAGTGACACCACATTGTCTCCTGTGGCATCTAGGGACAATTCAGGAGTATCTCATTCTCACTCATCGAAAGATGACTGCCCACTAAAACCCAATAAAAAAATATGGAAGTCCATTTCTTTGTTAACTCCAAACAGCTACAGTTGCTACTTGCATAGATGGCTAATAAATTGTCAATTTTCTACAAATATGCTACCCTTACTATCCAGATACTTTTCAGTTGCAATCTCAGGCATTATAAGAACATGTCCTTATACCTCTATTTTAAAGCAGATGTAAATTTACAAAGTAGGTTGCATAAGGTTTCATGAATATTTTTGTCTGAGATAGAAGTTGAAAATTGCCCTTTATAGAGGTTTTAATTTTTTTTAATTGGGATTTGTGTTTGTTCTTTTTCCTCTGCTTTTTGATTTTTGGGGTTTTTTGTTTGTTTTTTGATTGTGTGTGTGTGTGTGTGTGTGGTGGGGTTTTGATTTTGGTTTTGGTTTTGATTTGCTGAGGGTGAGGGTTTTTTCTCAGAGATCTCACAGCCCAACTCCAGGAGTTGGTGTCCTTCAGGATTTCTCAACTGTCAACTTAGAAAGGACAAAAAATTAAAACTGAAGCAGATGACTCATTTGTATCAGAAAATGAGCTACACACTAAGCCTAACTGCTCTGTAACTCCACTGAGAAGGGGAATGTAAAAGGCCTGTGATGAAAGGTTTCTCAGAGACAATGAAAAGGTATCTAAAGTGGATCAACAGGACAAACGCACCCAGACCTCATGTTTTCTGACACGAACAGACACTTTAGCAGCACAATAGCTTGTATTCACAAGATGTCTGGCTATTGAAAGCTTTCTTTAGACTTTCTGAAATATCTCTCTAATGAGAAATTAAAGCTAAAGGAGTGATAGTATCAGAGAGACATTTTTCCCCTACTTTCTTTTGACTGAGAAACAAAATCCCTGAATACTCTTTTGTGACTGGACTTACTGACCATCTCTGGAGGCTCGGAGGAAAGACTGTACGTGGCTATTTAGAAGACTCAATTCAGGTGGGAAAGGTTGAGACCTGTCAGCTAACCCATCCTCCCATGGGAAGAGTTAGAAAGGAAGAAGAGAGTGAGCAATGATATGCAGCACTTAGGAAGTACTATTCACCAGGGTTCAGAGGTCGCTTTACCTTGACAATATCCTAGTTTCATTTCTTGAGCAACCGCATTCTGCTAGTCACCTGATGAAGCATTGACGCAACTGAGATTTCAGCTCCTAAATTATAGAAAGGAGACAGAAAGCAAAGGCAGATAAGAAGAGACATGCAAATTCAATCCACCTAACCATGTAGGAATCCTGGGTAAGCATGGAGAGCCGGGCTTTTCTCTGCTTCCTGAAGAAGCAAGAAGCATCAGTGATCCTGTGTGGAAATACAGTGATTCAAAATTCAAATTACATTTCTTCCCACTAGGTAAGCTGGCTCCCATGCAGCAGCCTGATTGGTGAAAATCTAACACATTAAAACCCCAATTCATGGATGTTCTCAGAATACATTCTTGTCTCTGAATCAATGGTATAACCTAGTGTCTGGGGCCTACTTTGTGACCGACAGAGATCATGACTGACTCATTAGTCACTGTATCCCCAGGCTTGGCACTGTGCCTGAAACATAGTAAACTCTGAATAAATACATGATGAATGAAGGAAAGAAAAAAGAAAAAGAAAAAAAATTAAACCCAAAATTATTATCAACTTTTTTTTTTTTTTTTTTTTTTTTTTTGCAGTATGCGGGCCTCTCACTGTTGTGGCCTCTCCCGTTGCAGAGCAACAGGCTCCGGATGTGCAGGCTCAGTGGCCATGGCTCACAGGCCCAGCCGCTCCGCGGCACGCAGTATCCTCCCGGACCGGGGAACGAACCCATGTCCCCTGCATCGGCAGGCGGACTCTCAACCACTTCACCACCAGGGAAGCCCTATTTCTATTTAATTAAGATTCTGGTTGTTTCTTTCTGTTCTGACTTTCCATTTTGTCTAATCTGATAGACTGGAAGTTCTGATGTTAGGAGTTTTTACTCTATTTGGATTTTTAGATTAATGCTCAGGGCAGACATCATGAGTGTGTGATTTTTGTCCTTCCTGCTGTTAGTCTCCTACAAAATGTG
This sequence comes from Platanista minor, assembly GCA_004363435.1. Classification (NCBI taxonomy): domain Eukaryota; kingdom Metazoa; phylum Chordata; class Mammalia; order Artiodactyla; family Platanistidae; genus Platanista; species Platanista minor. Next base: position 20,523 of record RJWK010016322.1, on the reverse strand, counting down.
GGCCTTCTCTTTATTCCTCTATCCACATTATCTCCTCTGCCCCAAGGATGTGGACAGACCCATGCTCCCAGGAGGAAGGACCTTCTATAGGAGCATAGCAATCAGCCTCTATTGGGCAAACACCTCAATGGGCCAAACTAGCATCAGAACACAAGGGATGCTCTAGTCACCTGTTCTTCCCCTGCTTCTGCACCCTGGGGACTCTCTCACTCTTAGAACCCAAGGGAAGTAAGGCAAGGACCAGAGCCTGCTTCCCCTGTTTCTCATTCCATGTCCCCTACCCTTCTCCCTGCTTCACCTTTTCATGCTGTCTTTACTTTTTTCTCGTTCTTCCTCCTGGCCAGATGAGTGTATCTGTCCTTAGACACTCCTCTCCTCCCAGGAGGTGAGGAAGCACAAGCTGGTGCAGCTCCCTTTCCGGATCTCTGTTGCTGACAGCCCCTGATTTGCTCAGCCCATTCAGAGCTAAGGCTGGGTGAATGAGGTGCTTATCCTCAAGATGAAACTTAGATTCCCTTAAACCTCTTCTTCACAAAAGATCTCTGCCCATCAGGCTGCCATGTCAGCAGCATGTCAGGAGCATTCTTTCCTCCAAACTAGCTCAGTATTCTATCATTCCTGCACTGAAGCAACAGTGTGGAAGATCATTATAGAAAGGTCCAGGCTACCTGTGATGGAAGGATGGACTATCTAATACATGGGTTCATGGTCAACCAGTACAGGATAGTGATGAATAGCCTGGACTATGGTATCAGACTGCCTGAGTTTGAATCCCAGGTCTTTATATATTAGCAGGAAGACTTTGAACATATTACTTCTCTCTGTTAGTTTCACCATCTGTAAAATGGAAATAACTATAATACCTATCCCAGAGCATTGTTGTGATTATTAAAAGAGCATAGATAGATAGATAGATGATTGGTAGTTAGAGATAGATGATAGATAGATAGATAGATAGATAGATAGATAGATAGATAGATGATAGATAGATAGATAATTTAAAAAATAAAAAAAAAAGAACAGTCCTTAACATGTGGAAGCTGGCCAGACACTCACAGCCAGGCCACATTATTCTCCTGTTGGAGATAAAAAATCTCACAGAATACAAACCTCAGACAATGTAAGACAAAGCAAAGCCACTTCACAATTTTGTCTAAGAACAGACAAAAACAAGGTCACTGTGCTGCCTATAAAAAGTTAAACACCACCCCCCTTGGCTAGAATGAGAACTGCTACTTCTTTACAGCTTGATTCTGGCTCTAATCTCCCCTCCCTGTAGATAAGATTTAATGAGATAATCCATCATAAAATTGTCCCTGCTTTTTGACAGCATCCAATTTCAAAGAAATTCCTTCTTCTTTAGACCTTCCCCCCAAATCCCTCAATTAGATCCTAAATCCTTTATTAAGTACTTTCTAACACCCTATTATTGAGGCACCCCACAGTTCCCTTCTCCTATTCTCATGTGTTCTCCCTCTAGGTAACTAGTAATAAACTCAATTTGTTCAACTTCTGGGTTCACATGGTTTTTCGCTGAAGGGCACTGATGATAGAGAGATTAGAGGGAGATGAGAGAAAGAGAGAACGAGAGAGAGAAGAATAGCACCTACTGGAACATAGTAAGGATCTGAAAAGTCTTTCCTATCGTTATCATTATACATACCTTGGGAGTATTAAGCACAGGACAGGGAAATCATGTGAGACATAAAACTGAGAAGGAGACCCAGAAGGTCAGGCCTATCAGTCAAATAATAAGAATAAAGTATGTGTCTAGGACAGAAAGTCAGTCCGGAGATAATGAGATAACTGGTACCAAAGAGCTCATAGGGATTTGAGGTCAGGAAACAAGGTGTATTAAACTCATTTATGCAATGCCTGGCACATAAGAAACAGGCAAAAATGTAGCTGTTTTTTTCATCATCTTCATCAGATGCTCAGGAAGCCACCTGCCAATAAGATGATGTCTGCTCTATTTATACAGTGCGAGTCCATGACGAACAAGAACACTCCTCCTACTTTGAAAGAGCACACGACAAAGTACTCAGAGGCTCTACTTTCCAAAAGCTCTTGGCATTCTTGTCTGTAACAGGAATGAACAAATATATTTTTGCACAGCCATCACAGCACCATCATTTGGCACTCGGTGCTACGGCCCCGTGACGGTCATTTGCAGTGTAAATTCGACACATATCCCAGCAATTTTGCCATCATTCTTACTGTGAAGTCACCTTGCAAGTTTCCTCTATGAAGCTGTGATTATTTTTCAACTTTATTGCTAAGCTGATTTGTTTTCCATTTGCTTATTGATGAATTTTGATGAAGTATGTGTTCAGTAGCTAGTAGCATGCCCTGGGAACATTTACAGGACAAACCTTACAAGCTGGCAGGAAGAACAGGGAAAACTAACATGGATCCAGCTCTCATGCTTCATTCTGCAATCTGTGTTCCAGGAATTTATCAATTTATCCCACTGATAAGAATAGCACGCTCACAACAAAGTCATGGAGAGAGAAAAACAGCATATCTGTGTCCATTATTTATTCATGCCCAAGTCACATGGATGAAAAACACTAACCGTTAAGACCAGAACAGCAATCTTTTATGATGATTGTGCCATTGCTTTCTTTATGTTCCCCCCCGTGCCATGCTACATGCAGCAAACAAAGGGGAGTTTTCGAATTAGTTCTCAGTCATTCCTCCTCCAGAGCATAGGTGTGGGCATCACAGCATGTAGTGTAAGACTTCTGACATCCACATTGTTGGAACCAAATACGTGCACAGTGCAACTCAGTCCAAACAAGTTGCCAAGTTTTTAAAGTTTATGTATCATTCTAATGTGACATAAACATATTGAAGAAATATTTAAAATAGAAAAATATTAAAATTTCTATTGTTTCACATCTCTCCAAAAAATACTCACTTTTTTTAATGCCCAGCATTTATTTTACACATATACACAAACAAACACATGTATATGTATGTGTTTATGTATGTGCTGTTGCCTGCCTGTTGTTACCGAATGCAAGTTCATGTGCCCGATGCGCAGTGAGGCCAAACAATACTGAAACATCAGAGTTTGGAGCAGAGAAAGGTTTACTGCAGCACCATGCAAGGAGATGGGTAGCTCATGCTCCCCAAAATCCCACACTCCCCAAAGGAGTGCAAAAGCATTTCTAAAGGCAAGGTGACAGAGGGGCATGGTTGGTTGTTTTGAACTTCTTAGTGTCAGAATCCTTTGTTCTTGCAGCTCTTCACTTAGGTCAGGTCACTATGTTCCTGTAAACCTTCAATAAGACAAATGTTATTGTCTGTTCTGCAACTTTTATCTCTGTATGAATGGGAAAGTGTTATACCCTTAAAAGTCAGAGCCTTGAGAATGGGTTATCCTGTATATTTTCGGCTATAGGCAACATTCTTAAGTCAAAGCAAAAGCAATAGAATACAAAGATTAAAGGGAAAGAAACCGATCTAATATGGAGTCAGATTTTTCTTCCCTATTACATTTTTATACATACAATTTTAAGAAAAAATATTTCTCCATCTAGCATATTCTGGTCATATGTTCCAAGTGTTTGACTGGAGACGTGGGGAATATCCTTATTCTACCCACATTTTTAAAAAATTTTGCTCTTTCTTCCGATGTTTATTCTTCTTACTGCATAAATAAGGTAATAGAATTTTACTATGCCACTTTAGTATTACATTATGTCCCCCAAACACATCATTTTATTTTTTAAAAAGTACATATCATTCTCACATCACTTATATATACTCTTTCTCAAAACGCATTATTTAACAACATTGGGGAAAAAGTCATTCACATAATTTTCTACACAGCAGTGGCAATTTCAATACTGAAATTTTGCACTTCTGTGTGCCACTGTTTAAAGGCAGCAAGTGTTGACAAACTCTCTGAATGGGTAGGCCTCCCAAGAGCCCAGAGCTCCTGTGACAAACACATGGAGAATCACTTGTATCAGTAAGATAGAGATTGCAGTGGGAGATAACACACAAAGAACAGGGGAGAGCACAAGGAAAAAAGTATAACTGAAGAATAATTTCTCAAAAAGAAATCCATCCACCCAAAGGAGCACTGTAGATTGTTACACAGGTTCCCATGGCTGGAAAGGATTAAAAAAGTTTCTGTATAATGAGGGAGCAATTAGATTGAGTTTAAAGCAACCTTGTTATTTATGATGGAGCAAGGTCAACGTGATTAAGTCTCTTCCATTATTTATAAGTTTGTATGTAATTACTATAAATTCTAGATGTTTCATATGTCATAATAGAACTCACGGTAATGTTATTTTAGGTTCTCTTGATGCGTGCATCTGTTTCCCCCCAAATTTCAGTCATTAAACCAAAAATGCACACAGTATGCTCTGATATTAATCAAGAGAAAAAGCAAAATAATTTTTGACACACTGAAATTTTTTCTAAAAGAGTATAGGATCATGAAAAGCCTAGTCATTTTCTTTCCCTAGCCCTGCGTAAGGAAAACAATTTTAAAAAGCATTTTATATCACACTCTTGGCTTGAATCTTTTCTTGAAATGTCTCTTTTGGTGGTCACTTATAATTAAACACACAACTGCTATGATTAATGTCAATGTTTGTGGTTAAATGAGTCAATTGTTAAATCAGCTATATCCCTGAAATGTAGGAATGAACAATGAGGGAGTGCTCTCCTCTAAATTTGCATTACTAACATTTGCACTTTGATGGGGGAGTTAGCTTATAGCATCTGTTTCAGACACATGAAAATTCAATTAAACTGTCAGCTATCAGAATTACCATGAAGCAAATATCAACATAGGAAACCATGACCTAATTATATTATGAATTCTAAACCACAGATAAAAGCTATATTCCAAGTTAATCACATTGACTGACTCATTTTCCAGAAAGCTAACAAATATTTTTAAAATCAGATAGTCTCTGGAAATATAAGCAAAGGAGAATCTTCTCTTATTTATTACTTGTTTTTGTCAGATCCTTCTAAAATACAATTTAATGATAACACAAAATATAAGTTTAATAAAAGAAGGTGAGACTCAGAATGAGACAGAAAGTTACTTTGGAAGATAAGGCAGAAGTTTCTACAATTCTGTGCTAAGAAATAAGCAGGAAGTTGAATCAAAAATTTCATAGCCTTGGAACCTTATTCCCACTTGCTCTCTGATGACCAAGGAGAGGAGATGTACTATGTGAGTGGAGGGACAGAGCCAGGTCAGAGAAACAGTAGGTTTTGCCATGAGGGACTCTACCCAGGCAGAGTTAAAGGTAGACAGACAACCTGTGGGAAGACACACTGCCATATGGGGAGCTTCTCCCATTGGAACTGAGCAAAGGTGAAACTGAGCAGGAGCCTGTGTGTCTCCTGGGCACAAAGCCTTTCTATGTCCCCTATTTCTTGATTATAGGAAATAGGCTTCATTCAGCCTCCCTGACCTTTCCTGAGTTCCAATGGAGAGGTTCAAACAATTGCTAATCAGGGAAGGGAGGGGATACAGAGACAAGGGAAGAATGGTCAAGAAATAGTAGTGCAGCTTTGGGGCAGGGTCCTGGTTCCCCCTCAAGGGACCCACACAATAATATCTTTGAGCTGTTTAGCAGATACTGAAACCCCCACCAGGTGGGAGAAGTTAACTGTATGCAGCCCACAGGCACATAGATCCCAGACCAGTTGAAACCAGAAGGTTGAAGATGCTGATGCCCACTTACCCCATCACCAACCAATCCGAAGAACGTCCATGAGCTGATCACACCTTCTTTGAATCATTACTATAAAACTTTCCACTACCCCCTCCAGGTCAGGACACACAGTTAGTTTTGAGGGTATTTGCCCTCTGCAGCCCCCTTTGCCTGGCAAAGCAATAAAGCTATTCTTTTCTACTTCACCCAAAACTCTGTCTCCAAGATTTAATTTGGTGTCAGGGTACAGAGGCTGGATTCAGCTTCAAAGAATGTTAAAAAGGAGTCATCTGTTACTCTTCCTATTTAAATTAAACATGCAGTCATAGTCACAGAAGCAGGGAGCAACCCTGGGAGGTGGAAGCGTACTGTCAAGATAGAGCACCAGAAGCAGGCTGCCATCTTACAGAATATGCCAAGAAGAATCTCACCTCCCAAGTCTCAGGCGTAGTGTCCTCTCATCCTGCCTGACCCATAGAACTTATGGATTCTATCTTCTGTACTGACTGACGCTCAAAATCGATTAGCCTCTTATTAAACAAATGACCAAAATAGTTAACTGAGGACAAAATGTTTCATGAAGTGACAAGTCTTAACCAGACATGAGTCTTGTTCAGTATTAAGCCAGGAATAAGATGACAAGCCTCACTGCTATACACATTCATCCTACACACCCAGTATTCCAGCCACACTGCACATGTTACTTTTACTCCAACGAATATGTTCACTGCCACCTCCAAGCCTCTGTTCTGTTCATGCTGGCTGCTGGTCACTGCCACATGTGCCACTGTGCCTTTTGTCCAGCTGGTCAACTCCTAGTCTTACTTAAATATTTAGTTCAAATGTCTAACAGCAGTTTGTTACTGCCCTTTATGTCGCCATAGCATTTTCACAAACAAACTCTATCACAGTTTTTAGCATGTTGTATTCCTACTTACACATGCTTCCTTGTGCTCTTTTGCTTATGAACTTGATGACAAAAAAGACCTAAATACAAAGATGAATCAGTCACTGTAATAAGGTTCTCAACAGAGGTATCTTTAACTGCTCTGGTCTTTAATTAGAGTAGGGGTACCTGGGGAAAGGAAAAGGACTTATTTCTATTTCCCTGCTGAGATCCTCTTCGTGAGAATGAGTAGACCAAGCTGCCCTTCTAGCATTGAATGAGAGTGAGTCACAAGATAGTCCACTAAACAGACTAGACACACGTGGGGAAGAGACCACAGTTAATACGCACAGAGGCATTCATGGGTTTAATGTCCTTCCGAGGACCCTATGCATGGGACTGCAGACTAATTCCAGGCCATTTGCTATGGACAGCTACTTAGAGCTATAATAGATACCTAAAACACTAACCTAAGGATGAAATCCTCACCCTGGGTCAAATAGAATCTTCAAACTTTGTGATCATGGTACAAAGAACTGGCTAATTAAAAAGTGTGCCTGTTTCAGAACAGCTACAACAGCTAATGAAAACTCAGAGTATTTTTCCATTCTTATACTGGTCCATAATGTCCTCTCTAAGCTCAATAAGCAAAGAGGAGCCTTTTATTTAATGTGCAAGGTGCTAAAAGAGCTGAACTGACACAGAACAAAGTGGTTAGATACCAGATTTCAATGGAAATAGACTAGGGAAACCAAGAGACCTATAATCTTCATGAAGACACTTTGATATATTTCTGCGGATATGTTCATGGCAAATGCCATTTAAAATAAAATCCTTCTAACCAGCAAGCTTGTAGGTGGGTTGTAGTATTCTTAGCAAACATTAAAACCCATATGCTTCCTCACTGCTGCTCACATAGATTGTATTTTTGTTACTAGGGAATTTTTTTCATTGAAAAAAGAGCGACTCTAGTTCCATGGAACATTTAATATGTAAAAACTCAGAAAAAGATCATTAAGAATTGGGTCAAAAGTACTTTTTTTTTTTTTTTGCGGTACGTGGGTCTCTCACCGCTGTGGCCTCTCCTGTTGCGGAGCACAGGCTCCGGACGCGCAGGCCCAGTGGCCACGGCTCACGGGCCCAGCTGCTCCACAGCATGTGGGATCCCCCTGGACCGGGGCACGAAATCGTGCCCCCTGCATCGGCAGGCGGACCCTCAACCACTGCGCCACCAGGGAAGCCCCAAAAATACTTTTAAATATATGCTACATGGATTATAGAAAGTGGTATACACTCTCAGTCTAAAATTCCTTTTTTCCCAATCTCTTTTCAACCCACTCTACTCGGGATCTTGCTCTGTCCTCCCTTATTCTTTTCAAAGTCACCAGTGACTTCTACATTGATAACATAATGGTCAATTCTCAGTCTTCATCTTATGGTTCTACCAACAGTATTAAGCACAGATGATCACTGGCTCCTCCTAGATAGACTGTCTTCACTTGGATTCCTGGATACCACTCTCTCCTGGTGTTCCTTCTCCCTCACTTGTCCCCTCTTCTCATTCTCCCTTGCTGGTTCCTCCTCTTCCCTTACCCTTAATATTGGGGTGTTCCAAGCTCCATCCTTGTTCCTCTCTCCTTCTCTATCTACACTCACTCCTTTAGTGATCTTACCTAGTCTCAGAGCTGTAGGTATCATGTGCATGCCTATGTGTCTCAAACATGTACAAAACTGTGCTCAAGGCACAGATTTCTTTCCCAAAATCCAGATTCATCTATCCTCTGCGTACTCAACATTGCCATTTGCATGTGTCTTAACATGACTGCAGCTGAATTTCCGATCTTCTCCCCAAAATCTATTTTATCTTCAGCCTTATTTCTCCCTGTGGTTAGCAATGCCATCTGTCTACTTGCTGAGGCCAGAACTTACAGACATCTTTGACAAATTTTTTTTCTGACACCCACATCCAGTTAATCAGCCAATCTTTTTGACTCTAACTTCAAAATATTAAACCAGAGAATCAACCATTCCAGAAATATTTATGGACAAAAAGCACAGTTCAAGCTACTGAAATATAATTTAAGCATCACTTCATGCTCATCCTCACATGGATTTCTGTACCATGTCATAAACCTATTAAGCGATCTGCATATGCCATCTGAAACTATGTTTTTGACTTCCTTCTCTGAACATATTCAACAAAAGAAAATTAAGTTTTGGTTTAATCTCTGCTTTATTTTTTTCTAAATATCTTTCTTCACAGATGCTAATGTCTCACAGCTAGTTCATTATTAGAAAGTGACTATTTTTTTCCCAGAAGAGCATAATACTATTCATTTGGCACTCCAGAGAGCCTATTAATACAATTTAAGGTATATGAGGTTAATCAAGGACATACCATTTTTAGCTTAGTGTGACTGCATGGTAATTAGTAAGAAAGAAATCATTCATTTGTTGCCATCTTTTAACACTTACATATTTCTCCCTCCTCTCTCTCTTGTTTCCTGTTTTCTCTGTATGTTATAAAGTGCATTTTACATCAGATAGGGGTACTAAATTGAAAACAGTGCATAGTAACACATTTGCCTCCATGTTCTAGAGAAAAAGAATGAAAGAGCCTAGCAGCATCCTTTCATCTACTGCATTTTTTTTCTTTTTTTTTTTTTTTTTTTTTTTTGTGGTACATGGGCCTCTCACTGTTGTGGCCTCTCCCGTCGCGGAGCACAGGCTCCGGACGCGCAGGCTCAACAGCCATGGCTCACGGGCCCAGCCGCTCCGCGGCATGTGGGATCGTCCGGGACCGGGGCACGAACCCGCATCCCTTGCATCGGCAGGCGGACTCACAACCACTGCGCCACCAGGGAAGCCCTATTGCATTTTTTAATACATTTAACAAACATATGTAATATTCCAGGCACTTTGCTAGATCATTGTGATTCCACAGTGATCAAGACAGATGTAGTTCCTGTCCCTCAGTACAGCTTACAGTCTAGGGACAGTTACAGACAAATAAATTGGCTATTATACTACAATTTTAAACCTGCTGAGGTAGGTGAGGAACAGAGGGTCATAAGAACACTAAATTTAGGATGTCAGCAAAGGCCTCTTAAAGAAACCGACTTGCGAGTTATGATCTGAATGATGAGTAGGAAGAGCCAGCTTGTCAGGGGGGAGAGACTAGTGTTTTACAGAGAAAGAACGTCATAGGCAAAGAGAAGAAAGAACATCTGAAAAGCCCTAGAAGCTCAAAGTGTTCGAAGAGGAAAGGAATATTGAGGAAATGAAGCTGAAGATGTAAACTGGAACCAGTTCTAAGAGATGGCCAAGAACCTGCAGTTTATTGTAAGGGCAACAGAGGAACTGTCTAAGCCATAGACTGAATGGCCTGAACAACAAACATTTATTTCTCACGGTTCTAGAGGCTGGGAACAGATTTGCTGCTGGGTGAGGGCCCACTTCCTGTTTCGTAGATGATTATCTTCTCTCTGTAACTTTATGTAGCAGAAGGGGTGAGGGAGCTCTCTGGGATCCCTTTGACAAGGGCACTAATCCCATTCCTGAAGGCTCCACCCTCATGCCCTCATCACTGCCCAGAGACCCCAGCTCCAAATAACATCACATCGGAGTTAGGACTTCAACATACAAGAGGGGGTGGGGGACAAAAAAATTCAGTCTATGGCAAAAACCTTAATCTTGAAAATGACAATCAAATGTGTGTTTCAGAAAGATCATTCTTGTTGTGTTGTGAAAAAGACACTAACAGAGGGGCAAGATCAGAAGTAGGAAAACAGTTAGGCAACAGTTGACATAATCTTGGAGAGCAATGAGAGTGATCTGAACTAAAAGAATGAGAACAGGAATGGAGAGCAGACAATTTTATTTGGATGATTGCCAGATAAAATTTTGGCTGCACAGAGGATTTTACATTCTAACACACTCACTCCATAGTATTTGTTGATCATCTATTATCAAAGAATTCAAACCATCATCTGAAAACCAAGAACCAAAGAAATTAATGTAATTAATTAAGGTCACACATATAATTACTGACATAACTGAGTCTAATATAGCTCTTCCAGTCCAGCATTAATTATAGTTCAATGTTTTACATAAAAGAATGTTCCAGTTATCTCAATAAAATGAATTCAGATCCATGTTACAAAAGTAAGGTTATGAACTACAGTGTTTAAAATGAGCTTAATTCTGTTCCTTAAAATTCACATTGTAGAAATGTAATTTGGTTGAGAGCCTTCCCTCAAATAGTTTAGGTCCCTTTGAATTAGTCTGTACATACAATTGCCTCTCTAACCAAAAGCCTAATACTGTTTGTCAGAGACTGTCTCCAGCCGAGCCAGTCAATTGTTAGGGCCATTGGCAGAAAACCTTATCATGTACATTAACCCGCAGCCTTTGAATGGAAGATTACTGGAAATAATGACTAGGAGTCTCAAAATCATGAATAAAATATGGGAATCAGGATTGCAAGTTATAAAGTGCGCTTATCAAGTCTGCAGACCAAATGTGCCCTCAAAGGCGGTTCTCCCACCTTGGGTGACATAGATGAATGATGATGCTGATTAAAAAAAGGAGAGAAGAGCAGATTAGCACCTGAGGATCAATTCTGTTGGTGTTGTTATCAGTTGGATCCAAATAAAATGTGTTAATTTTTCTGTGTTTTCTCAGAGTTTAGCTGTGAAAATGGAGGTGTCTCTTGGAGTAGAAGATAAGAAAAAGTGAAGATAAAATAAGTCCTTTCAAGAGATATAAGAAGTATGGCAAGAACAATAGGAGAATATTTTGATTAAAGTCAAATTCTTCTTAGGACTAAGATATATTCTTAGTTTGCTCAGAGAGAGTGAGGCAAAGAAAATACAAGTGGCTTTGTTGGGATTAGATGTGGTGGGTGGAGGAAAAAGTAAAGTATTGACCTATAAAAAAGGGGGAGGTGTTGGTATAGAGTCTCAACATATAGAAAATATGTTGAGACTGCTAGGTTGAATTATCTAGGCAAGCCTTAATGAAGTCATAAATATTTTTGAGTGGTTCTGACAAATCTCTTCAAATTTAGTAATGATTTAAACACAGAGAAGCTAGCAATTTCAAAAAGGCTCCAAGTCTTACTGAAAAATTTCAAAGTAAATAGACACTGACCCTTGCCAAGTACTGCATGGGGGTTTCATAAACCAGAAGCCTTGCTTCAGATCGACCTGAGCTTCAGAGTAACTTGGATGGTCTGTGGCACTTAATCAGGTATCTGAGTTGATTTGTATTTGCAGAAGAAGCATAAATTCACTGATTCTTTACTTATTTTGAAAAATGGGATTATTCATCTTTGAATTGGAATCTTTGTACTTAGTAAAGAAAGGAAGCAGGCAGGTAAAATAATCACGTGCATAAGATGCATAAGATAACGAGGAAGAATTTTTCTATTTCTTCAGGGAACTAAGTGCTTGAAAGCACTTTAAAAGCACCCATTGTATGTGAACATAAGAATATCAAAGCGGTCACTTTCAACTCAAAGAAGTCTGCTCAGTCTTACTCCTCATTAGATTCTTGACAATAGACAGTAAAATAACACTTGCTCCTTCTGCCACCTACCTCAAAGATTATAGATTAAGAAAAATATGTCCTAGCTCCTCTTTTTAAATCAGTAAGAATTTATTTTGGCCCTTTAAGAGTCTTATTATCATCTGTAGCTTATCATTTAGCTGTCTCATTTATCTTTACAGCAACCCTAAGAAATAGGGATTACTTATTCTCAGGCTAGGAAACCAGGTAGCTTCATCTGGGAATTAATTCATCCAACAAGTTTTTATTTGTCTGGTTTGCTGGAGGTCATGCAATGAATAATTGGTGGCACTGGAATTGTTGCCAGATCTGGTTTTAGAAGTTCTGGAGTAAGACAGACATGGTTTACTGACTCCGTGAATTGGGCAAATTTCCTAAATTCGTTGAAACTCAGCTTAATCATCTGTAAAATGGGTCTAATAATATCCCCTCCCACCACCTGCTGAGAAAATATATGGAAGTTGTTCTAGCAGAGGCCTTCAGGAGGAATTCTATGTGCCTTTCCCTTATTGCATCCCAAGAGGAAGGAGACCCACCCACGGTAGTTAAATCAAATTTTACGACATGTTTTGTTTGGGTTTTTTGGCACTGAGTCCTTAAATGCAGTCACTTTGTAACTGAGCAGGACCCTGTGGGTACCTCTGTCAAGTTTATGATTAACCTCCTCCTCTGAACCTTTATTCCTTTCCTTATTCAAAACTTGTTCTCCTCAAGATTGAGGAGTATCAAGGAAAAGGGAGGAATTGTAACTGAGCAGGACCCTCTGGGGGTCTTCCCAGGACTGGCCCTTCCCCCATATCCTCTGCTTTAGCTCCTCTCTGAAATACCAAGATAACAGTATTTGATGCACATTTCCTGAGTTGTTTTACAGATGTGAAAATCCCCCACCAAATGGAAAATGTTAACTACTTGATGACCATGAGCATGTAGCCCCAGGCCTCCTGGAGCTTAAGGACTGATAATGTTAACTCCTGTGACACCGCACTGCTCCCTCACCATCAGCCAGTCAGAGAACTGTGCACTAGCTTATCACATACCCTGAGACACCGCCCCCCACCCCCAAACCTGGCCTTTAAAAATGCTTTGCCAAAACGTTTTGGGGAGCTCGGGGGCTTTTGGGGCCTGAGCCACCTGTCTCCTTGCATGGCGCTGCAATAAACCTTTCTCTGCTCCAAACTCTGACATTTTGGTTTGTTTGGCCTCACTCTGCATCAGGCATAAGAAGTTGTGCTAACACCTTAGTAGAATTAAATGATCTTTGTTCCTAGTTTGACCTCATCCTCTTCTTTAGTTTTTCCATTGTATCTGAGTGGAAAGAATATCCAGGGTTTATTAACTTTTGTTCTTATTCATTCTCTCTCTCTCTCTCCTCAGCAAGGCTGAGGGAATGGGCCTGGGCCAGTTCAGCTCTGCACTCCAGGGAAAACACCTCTCTCGATCTGTCTCTAACTACACTTGGTGTCTGTAATTTGTTTTGGATGGTCTCTTCTCCCATAAGAAGAAAGAAAGTTCTTTGGGCTTGGAAAAAGTAGCAAGAATAGGTCTCGCTGTTTTCTTTCTGAAACAATTTAATCCTAAATAGCCTAGAAAAAAGCAGTCTTCCTTATGCTCCAGGTTAACTTACTGAACCAAAGTCCTGAGTAATAAAGGGTAGTGTGCCCTGCTACACTTCTTTGTACATAGACCTCCCCCAGAGACTTCACACCAAGGAAACAAAGCTGGACCAAGACTAGAGTCATGTAATCTTTAGCGTTTGGCCTAAGACAACCACAATAATTTCTTCGTATTATTTTAATATCTGTTATCACTATTAATCAACGATTTCTCCCCTATTTTTAATTTCTATGAGATGGAGGAAAGCTCAATAGTTTAGCTTATGATTTTAGTGACTGCTCTTAGTTATGGGATCACTGTTGCATAAAATCAAATTAATTTTAAATCCCTCTTTCTTATTATCAAATAATATGCTATGTAGAACATACCAAGGAAGATTTTCTTTGTATAATTTTATGTCACTGGAAATAATAATCTTGTACTTTTATACTACATATTCAGAATTTTCACTAATTTACACAGACCTTTCCCCTTGTTAATCAAAAACAGTGTTGTATTGACTCTCAGGCTTATCTTTGACCTATACTCATTTTCATCTCAGCCTCAGTTTTTTTACCCCTCAAATAGGAATAATGGAACAATGCTTATTTCCTGGCACTTAGAATTCCCTAAATTTAAAAGCTCTGTGTTTGAATAAGATGCTTTACAGGAAGGGTTTAAGGTCACTGAATGAAGCATGAAGAAACGGTCACACAGACCTCAAGTAAACAAAATAATGTAGACATTTCAGTTCCAATCACCTTCTCATTAAGGAAACTCTGCTGACACAGGCAGAGTTCCAGTTGTGGCAAACCTGATTTTATACTCAAGTATGAGCCTTATGGGTTTTCCCAGAAAGCTGCAGGATGTCACAGTATCACTCTTAGCTGCATAATCAAATGGCTATAACCCAAGACAGTCAAGCAGCTCGAAATGACATTCTTAACACAAAGTCTTTCTAAATTATTATTTTTTAAAAAGATAACAGCTCTGGAAATGAAAGAGACTCAGGAGTTAAGATCTAATCTGATGGTGAAGAGATTCAAATACCATCATAAAGATTAAGTCATTGAGGTGCTCGGCATAGAGCAGTGGGGTTCCGAGATTAAGTCATCGTTTAATTTAACGAGAATTTAGGAAGTGCCTACACCATGGCAGGCCAGAACTGAGCTAGAGATACAAGAACAAATTCTCTGTGACTCCGGCCCTCCAGGACTCCCGGTCTGGTGGACAGAGTGAAATGTGTACAGTACATTGGGATCAGGATAACCATTCCTTCTCAACTCGCAAGGGTGGAGAATAACCTGGGCCCCGTTTAGGAGGATTTTTGCGCCACGAGTCAAATATTTCCAAACATGCTTTCCTGGGTAGCAAAAGAACTGATGTGAAACTAAGTAATTACTTGAGGAGTGGGGAATAAACACTCACTTCCTTTATCTCATTTAATCCTGCCAGCTGACCTCAGAGGCAGAGTTTGCTACCCTCTTTTTTTTTCTTTAATTAATTTTTTATTAGAGTATCGTTGCTTTACAATGTTGTGTTAGTTTCTGCTGTACAGCAATGTGAGTCAGCTATACGTATACATATCTCCCCTCTTTTTTGGATTTCCTTCCCATTTAGGTCACCACAGAACACTGAGTAGAGTTCCCTGTGCTATATAGTAAGTTCTCATTAGTTATCCATTTTATACATAGTAGTGTATATATATATATATATAATATATATATATGTATTATATATATATATATATATATATATCAATCCCAATTCACCCCACCTCCCCTCAGAGGCAGAGTTTGCTACCCTCTTTTACAGAAGAAGTAAGACCTGTGGCTAAGGGATTTTCCTTCATCACCAGCTACATGTGATGGACCCAAGATGCATACTCAGATATGTCTGATTTCTGTCCCACCACATGGCCTAATAAGGGTGTAAATATCAAACTGTGCCTGAACAGTGCCTGAGTTTCTGGGAAGGGGAGCTCCGACGCCTGCTTCAGAGGATAGACATGGTCAGGTGATCAGATTGGCTGTAGCAGAAAAGACAACCAAGTGGCTTTGAGTGACCCAGTCACTTAATAGAGGACCCTGCAATATGAGGTATATGAAAGAGGTTGGCTGATAACAGATGGACCATGTGTACTGATTTGTTATCCCTCCTTGCCCAGAGTGTTGTTAACACACTAGAGTAACTCTAATTATACGATGAATTGGAGCAATAACAATCACTGTATGCCTAAGAGTATCATCACATGAGTTAGGACAGATAAAAATGCAGTGAAGTATTATATCTCAATGGATAGATCCGAACACAAATCCTGGGTTTGTGTCTAGTTCACTGGTAGGTGTGTGCTGAGCACCTAACACAGTGTTTTCACACACAGTGTCTTCGCACAATAGAGTCTCAATGCTTGTTAAACAAATGAATGAATGATTAAACAAGTAAATGAATGACGGCAGCATACAAACTCCATATACCTCAAAGCAAATTACAAGGCAAGTCTTTCTCAGTCTGATGATCTGAGACCAGAGGGTGGGTCTGAGAGTAGGTCCTGGACTCCAATGGAGAAGCTCCTATTTACCTCCTAGGGACACCCAGAGTCTTCTGGGTGAATTCTGTATCTACTTGTAATTCTCCCAGGGCTCAGCTGCAGCACTTGTTCAAGGGCAGCCGTGATGCTTTCCTCAGAATTTAAATGCACAGTGGAGTATGCTCTGCAAGCTCGTCTTGGTTTTATTACAAGGATTCTCCACTTTCTCTCAACGAACATGTAGACTACAGATCAGTGTAGATGAATCAATGATGTAGTGCGTTAGTGCAGTGATTTAGAACCTCCATCAGCACATATTGTCTCTCCAGCCTCTTCAGTTTCTAAGAATCAATTTAATAATCACGTTGAAGAAGCCCAGGACTCATCACGGGACCCACTCGATGTGAAAGATGATGCGGGACACAGTCAGGGGGGCTGATGTGCAGGGTCTGTGTGTGGGGGGAGAGATGTGTGTGGGCATTGAGGAGTGTGCGTTAGTCTCTATGTGGTTAAGAGAGGTAAAATATAAAAATAAAAGTATAAAAATAAACCTTGGTGACCGACAGACTTAAATTTGAATCTTACCTCTCACATTTGCTTTGTCATATGACCTTGGGCATGTTACTTCACTTCTCTGGGTTTAAGTGACTTATCAATGAAACAGAACAATTGCATGTACCTTCATGGGTTATGGAAAGATTTAATTGAGTGACCTATGCAAATCAATCTAATGGCAAGGTACTTGGCCTATACCCCGCCCCTCACAAACATTAGTGTCTTTTGTCATTTTCCCTTATGAAGGGGGAAGCCTACCTTGCTACTATGCTTCTTAATTTGGGGGTCTTCTCCCCATTCATCCAGAGCCATTTTTGTCATTACTGAGTCACTACCAACATTAACAACCCAAACAACCAGGGAGACTCCTCTGGTTAACTGCTAGAAACATCACTATCCTGTCTTGATTGTTTCAGAGATACTGACAAAGCCCTTACTGTAAAGCAATGCCATTATCATTTAGATTGTCAAATATCTGTGAGAGAAACTGGTCATGACAGTGTGACTTCCACGTATGGACTACCAACTACAGAGGCAGAATTTCAGAGTAATTGGTAATGTGGATTTTGGACTCAGAACCCCTATAAAATTTCACTCCACTACCATCTAATTGTATATGACACTGAGAAATTTATTTTACCTCTTAAAGCTTTGGTTGGAATATCTATAATATGGGAATAATGACAATATCTATTTTGCAGGGTGGTTGTGAAGATTAAATGAGACATTTATGTAAGACAGCAGTTAGAGTAATAACTGGCCCATAGTAAGTGACCAATTTTTGCTAATTTTTATTGTTATGTAGCTGATGTTATGAACATTTTCTAAGTGAATCCTTTCGCCCCAGTGCAGTTGAGGCAGCTGAAATTCAGAGAGGATAAGGAACTGTCCTAGGTTCCCACACTATCTTAATTTCTTTATGGATTGTGCCCACCCTCCTAAGGAATTTCGTCAAAACTACCTGGAGGTGGGAGGTCCCTGCAGAGCGGGAAGGGACCTAGACTAGGAGCTGTGAGAGAAAGTTTAAGCAGTGGTTACTCCAATTATCAGCTACATAAAGGGGCAATTCACCTCACTACTCTGTAAATGAGAAGGGGTTGACAAGGTGTTTGCTAGGGTCAATCCTGGCTCTGACACATGGTTTCCATGTGACGGGCTTGGAGGCTTAAAGCCACGTGTGTGTCTCGTGGGACCTCAGTGGGTCTAATTGATAGGGATGACATTACTGGGATCATCACCCTGCTGCCTTCACTTTTCCATTCGCAAGGAGGGCCCTGTTATCCCTCTTCCCACAGGGAGTGGAATGAGGTTCTCTTTATAATTCATCTTCCTCATCTGGAAAAGCATATTCCCAAATACCAATCATGTTTCCGTATGTACAAAGGCCAATTCACTTCCTCTTTTTGCTTCCTTTGATTTGTCATCTTCAGTCTGGAGTTGTCACAAGATAGACTTTCCCGGATATTTTCAGGCCGTTAAAAATGATCACAAGGGTCACGGATGTAAATATTGAAATCATAAATATATTTTGAAATTTTTGTTTGTTTTCTTTTTATTTTTTATTGAAGTTTAGTTGATTTAGAATGTTGTGTTAATTTCTGCTGTACAGCAAAGTGATTCACTTATACATACATATATATATATATATATATATATATATATATATATATATATATATGTTCTTTTTCATATTCTTTTCCATAATATTTTATCACAGGATATTGAATATAGTTCCCGGTGCTGTACAGTAAGACCTTGCTGTTGATCCATTCTATATATAATAGTTTGCATCTGCTAACTCCAAACTCCCAATCCATCTCTCCTTCACCGCCCTCCTTGGCAACCACAAGCCTGCTCTCTATGTCTGCGAGGTTGTTTCTGTTTCATAGATAGGTTCGTTTGTGATAAGTATCGTATTGAATCCTAATTCTAAGGGCAGACTTTGGTTGCATTGATTCAGGGGAGGGGTTCCCACTTTTATACTGAGATAGCATTTAAAGATGATATTAGATAAATTCTGTTTAAATTAAAATGCTGGTAGTCTCATCACACTGTCACATGTATATTTATTGCCTAGCAGTATTTTATACGTATTGATCTCTTATTATGTGTCAGGCACTGGGCTAAGACCTTTATAGGACCTATCTCATTTAATCTTTAGAGCACCCTGAAGATATTAGAACTATAATTAACTCCATTTTAAAAATGGGAAAACTGAGGCTTATAGTGGTTAGGAAAAAAAAATCTCCAAAATCACAGAGATAAGCTGGACCAAGTTTTGAATTCAGACTTGTCAGGCTCTAAAGGCAAGGTCTGCATGACTAAACTATTCTGCCTTCATTTGTAGTCGTTCATATTTTTATAAAGTTTGAACACCACCTTCTGCTACTTTTGTTTAACATTTTTGTAAACATGTTCTGGAACCACTTGAAATAGTATTACAAATAAAATTAATCAACAAAAACATTGCCAGGCACTGTGCTAGTGCATTACCATCACTCTTTTATTTGACCTTTGAAATAATCATGTAATTCCTATAAGGAATTACAAACATTTCCACTTTATACACAAAGGAGCAAGTTCAGGCAGGTTAAACAACTTGCCATGGTCTTAGAGCTGAGACCTGGCAGATCCACAGTTTAATCTCAGATATGCCTGAATGCAGAGTTCAAGCTCTTAACTAAAACAATACACTGATTAACATCCTGATAAAACTGAAACAGTCTCAGTTTTCTCGAAGAGACAAAAAGAAGTAGCAGAACTCCCTTTAGAAGTAGTATTTCTTTCCATTTCTATCTGTCAATATTCAGGGACTCTTGAGCTTTCAATAAAATCCCAGGACCTTTGCAAAACTACAGATGAGATTATAAGCAGCTCTGGTTGTGCTGAAAGGGACTTGGGATGAACACCCACAGCACTGCTCCAAACAAGTCCATCAATGACCATCCACATGGAAGCCCCTGGAAGGTGGTCCCTTTAGTTTGGACCCTCAATGACATTATTTATCTCTAGGCCAGTAGCTGACCCATGGATATCCATGCAGTCTTTTCATATTTACCAGTTCTCTCCATCGGCAGAGAAGGTTTTCCAATCCTTTTCTCTAGCAGTTTGACAGAAGAAAAAAAAAGTCAACAGAGATATCCCCTCACAACTGTCAGAACGGCTAACATCAAAATCCACAAATAACAAATGTTGACAAGGATGTGGAGAAAAGGGAACCCTCGTACACTATTGGCATGAATGTTAATTGGTGCAACCACTGTGGAAAACAATATTACAGTTTCTCAAAAAACTAAGAGTAGAGCTACCATATGACCCAGCAATTCCACTCCTGGGTATATATCTGAAAAAAATTGAAAACACTAATTCAAAAAGATACATGCACCCCAGGGTTCATGGCAGCACTATTTACAATAGCAAGATATGGAAGCAGCCTAAGTGTCCATCAAGAGATGAATGGATAAAGAAGGAATGGTATATATATATATATATATATATATATATATACACAATGGAATACTACTCAGCCATAAAAAAAGAACGAAATAATGCCATTTGCAGCAACATGGATCGACTTGGAGGGCATTATGCTAAGTGAAATAAGTCAGAAAGAGAAAGAGAAATACTGTATGATGTCACTTATATGTGGAATGTAAAAAATAAAGCTAGTGAATATAACAAAGAAGAAGCAGACTCAC
>RJWK010016321.1:12369-35552 GCA_004363435.1 Platanista minor | reverse complement strand
TTGTGGTTGCCAAGGATGAGCAGTGTGGAGGAGAGATGGAGAGGAGTTTGGGGTTAGCAGATGAAAACTATTATCTATAGAATAAAGAACAAGGTCCTACTGTATATCATAGGCAACTATATTCAATATCCTGTGATAAACCATAATGGAAAAGAATATAAAAAAGAATGCATATATGTGTACGTATATATATATATACACACATATATATGTATAACTGAATCACTTTGCTGCACAGCAGAAATTAACACAACAGGAGCTTCCCTGGTGGCAAAGTGGTTGAGAGTCCGCCTGCCAATGCAGGGGACACGGGTTCGTGCCCCGGTCCGGGAAGATCCCACATGCCGTGGAGCGGCTGGGCCCATGAGCCATGGCCGCTGACCCTGTGCGTCCGGAGCCTGTGCTCCACAACGGGAGAGGTCACAGTGGTTAGAGGCCCGCGTACCGCAAAAAAAAAAAAAAAAAGAAATTAACGCAACATTGTAAATCAACCATACTTCAGTTTAAAAAAGTCCTTCCTATGAATCTTCTTGAAGATGAAGCACTTTTGCAAAGGCATCAGAGTACAATATTTATCTATAAATGATAAAAGACTAAAATGCAGTTAAACACCTGATTCTGATGTAATCAATAAAGAAACTTGGTTACAATACCCAGAATTATGACTGATTATCATCTTAACGCTTAAAAACCTTAATCTATAGCAAGAAGCAAGTGATTGTGAACTATTTGTCATACCAGCAGGAAAACTTATGCTTGATTCTTCCTCTCTTAAGAAGGCCAAGGTAGATAAATGTAGACCCACCCAGCAATTAATGCTCCAGTATTTTATCCTATTTGAAACGACTTTCCAGATAGTCAATGAATTCTCTTCATTTAACTTAGTTTACCAAAATATGGACAGACTGTTTCACATAGACGTTTCCAAAACATAATTATTCCTATACAGTTTTAAAAGGCCTTCTTTTTTTTCCTTCACTCTTAGAGACCACATAGGATTAGATGAAAGAACCTGAGAGCTCAAGTAGATCATTTACATCTCAAAAGCCCCAAAACAGAAATACCAATTCCTTCTAGAAAGCTAACTTCCTCTGATGGCGTATGCAAAGGCCAGTTTTAGAATGCCAAAAGATTCCTGTCTTGGCCATTTTAAGGGATTTTTTTTCCGTTTCTACATAGCTAATTCAGTTTAAAGAAATAACAGTAATAAACAATAATACATATCATTTGCTCACATTCACATGCCTCACTTTCAGAGGAACAGGAATCAGCATTCAAGTTAACCTTTACCTCAGCTGTTAGCTCAGCCTCTACGGCCTTTCTTAAAATAAAAAGCAACTGCCAGCCCACAGCTGTGGCCACCGCCTTATTGTCTCTAACCTTTTTTTCCCACCGGAATGACGGCCAGTATCTCCGCAACAGCCTTGGGGGTGTCTGTGAGTTCTCAGTACTCTCCTGGAGGCCCCCGTTAACCAAGGACAGTCACCAGGGGGCCCCACATTCTAGTGGGCAGCCACCCTGGGATCACCCCCACGACTTTCTGGATTACCCCTGCAACAGTTTGTGCCACACAGGCTAGTGGGCGACGCCTGCAACCTTCCATTCACCTGTCCTTATCTCCTGACATCTCCAGGCTCAGGGGAGTTTTTTGAGTCTCCTGGCTGCTCTGCCAATTGTTGGGCTGCACCCCGCAGGCCTACAAGCCCTAGACCTGCCCAGCTTCAGGACCAAAGAAAGAGCCTGAAGTCAACGACAATGGTTTCATGGACAGGGGGAGCTTACATGTCTGAAGCAAGGTCCTGGAGCAACACCCCCACCGTCTGAGGCAGATGGCAAGCAGAACCAGGACAGCAGTCTTCACTCCCAGGGGGAGGGGCAGGTTAGCAGTTATAGGGGGAATTGAGGTCAGGTGGGCTCATTGGTTACCAGGGAAAATAGCAGAGGGCACTCCCCTCACCTCCCCTTTGATCAGTTCTCAGGTGGAGATGTTCCGATTTACAGTTAGAACAATCATTAGCTGGGGCCTGAGGCAAGTTTTTAGGAAGGGCAGCAGGTGAGTACAGTGTAGGTAAAGAAGACAGTCTTTGTGCAGGGGATGTACAGACAGTACGAGAACAGCCATCTTGAGTGGCCTGACTATATAAGTCCAGAGTAGAAATTATAATCACCATAGCCAGTCCAGTAATGAGGTATTGGGGGATCGGTTAGCCCTACATGTGAACCTTGTCAGGGAGGAGAAACTTTTCCTCTGTTCTCTTAGGTTCAGTACTAGGGCCCTGTGAATTAAAAAAATAAAAGATGGATTAACAGGAGGAAAGGCACACAATTCTTATTAATATTTACGTGTATGGGAGTTCACAGAAAAGAAGTGAAACTCAAAGAAGTGGTTATATCTGGGGGCTTATATACCATTTTAACACAAGAATGAGGATTTGGGCTTCCAGTGATGATAAATCCTAGGGAAGTGACTAGGAAATAAGTTAGGTAACTAATGGGAGATAAGGTGTATTTTAGTAAGGTTTGTTTATGAAAACTTATCTAGGTGGGTATAGACTCTTCATCCCTGGTGGTGAGTTGCTTCCTGGTAGGGAGTAGGGGAGGGGGTAATAGGAAGGGGAAGAAACACCTTCACAATGGGAAATTTATGCCAGCTTTTAGGCAGGTAAGAGGAGGCTGGAGAACTCTTCTGCATTTGCTGATTGTCAATTGCCTTCAGCTCAAAACAATCCTTATGTCAAATTGACATTTCAGGGTGGCATATCCTGATCTTCAACCTCATACAACCATATAGACAGTTAGATGGCAACCCAAGCGTGTACTCAGCCAGATCTACTTTCATGGTATGCTCACCATAATCTCATAAATGTATCAACTGTGGATCTTCTTAAAAGTGCAGACTGATAAGTCCTCTTTCCAGCCTATCTCTGGAGATTTTGATCTACATTGTCAACAAGCATTCCAGGTGACTGTTATGTGATTCAAAAATTGAGAACTCCACTAGTGTACCTTTGGCGTGTACATATAATGAAACCAGCGACAGTGTTCTTACAAATAACATTTACCAGATTTTCAGAAACTAGGTGGGGCCTGGGCATGGAGGCCTCCTTTTGTCTACCACTTCTTATAGGCAAGACTCCAGCCTCCACGACCTTCCCTGAGTTCCAGAGGGCGGATTTGAACAGTTGCTCATCAACAGGAGGAGCAGCCAAGGAACCACCTGAGGCCAGATTAAAGGGGCCAGAGAAGGTTATCAAGACCCCCTGAGATTCAGGGAGGGCAAGCCCTGCTCACACCCTAATCTTGTCAGAGACCTCACCCTGGAACCAGTATTATAAAACCCTTCATCAGGACTTCCCCGGTGGCACAGTGGTTACGAATCCCCCTGCCACTGCAGGGGACACAGGTTCGAACCCTGGTCCACATGCCATGGAGCAACTAAGCCCATGTGCCACAACTACTGAGCCTGAGTGCCACAACTACTGAAGCCCGTGCACCTAGAGCCTGTGCTCTGCCACAAAAGAAGCCACTGCAATGAGAAGCCTGCACACCGCGAGGAAGAGGAGTTCCTGAACTCTCCACAACTAGAGAAAGCCCACACAGCAAAAAAGAGCCAACACAGCCAAAAACAAAAAAACGAAAAAAACAAAAAGAACCCTTCATCATATCCTCTGGGGTTTGAGGCAGAAGCCCCTTGCCTGGCAAAGCGATAAAGCTCTCCTTTTCTACTTCACCCAAAACTCTGTCTCCGGGATTTGATTCGGCACCAGTGCACAGAGAGGCAGAGCTTTCAGTAACAAAAGTAAATGGAATCCTTTTCCCTAGTGTAAAAGAGATTGCTAGGCATCCTGCTAGTTTACTTTGACCAATCCTGGAAGTTGGTGTTATAAACAGAACCAAGCTGGGTTCTATTTTGAGACATGTTAGTATTCCCTGGAGAGCTCTTAAAAATCCCGATTCACAGGCCACACTCCAGAACAATGAAGTAGGGACCTTTTGGGGTGGGACCCAAGCATTTTTCAAAAGCTCACCAGAGGATTACTGCATGTAGACACATTTAAACAGGGGGGTGGTGGTGGTGGTGTGCTGAACTGGGCGATTGGGATTGACATGTATACACTGATGTGTATAAAACTGATGACTAATAAGGACCTACTGTATAAAAAAAACAAATTAAATAAAATTCAAAAAAAAAAAAAAAAAAAGAATCAGTGTACTAGAGTCATGATTCTCAACCCTGGCTGCATATTAGAATGACCTAGGGAGGGTTTACAAAAGACGGCTACTTGGAGATCCATTCCCAGAGATTCTCGTTTAATTGTTCTTGGAGTTACCCAGGTTGTACAATGGACAGCCCATGCTGAGAGCAAAGGCACTTAGAGCCAGAATTCAAAGTGAGAATGAGGAAGGGTGGTAAGGAGGAAAACTTGCTTTCAGATTTGAAACAGAGAAGAGAGAAGGGGAAAGTGGAGGATAGGGTTTAGAGTTTCAGAGCAGGAAAGAGGCTAGTTTATAGCAAATGATCCAGCATAGGCACTGTAATACAGAAGTGATTTAACAGTTCAAATATCCTAGTCCTGAATGCACAGTCCCGGGGTAGGTTGTTCCTACTTGAAAGATTAAGCAATTCTGTACTCTAGGCTTCAGAGAGGTGGCTATTCTTACTATTATCAACACCAGCTGTGTTTAAAAATAGCATAAGAAATGTCAGAAAATTTTCATTGCTCTTTAAGATATGTGGTTGGCTAGGAAGACTGTATAGGTCCTCCAGCCCCTGCATGAACAGGGTATTAAGATTTATCAAGATCAGTGGTCTATATCCTTGATATTCAAAGTGTGCTCTAGCCTAGCAGCACCAGTAACAGGAAGGATTTTGTTTCAAATGCAGGATCTCAGGCCCCATTCCAGCCTTACTAAACCAGATTTGTGTTTTTAACGAGATCTGTACTTGAACAAGATTTGTGTGTACATTAAAGTTTGAAGTGCAATAAATGGCACTCTAGACAATATTTTTCTGGCCCTATGTTCAATTCTGTAACTTAAAATTTTGCCTTCTGACTCCTAAAAGAAGGTTAGCTGAATCCTGCTGCTATAATACTGTACAGTATCCCCAAATAAAACTTTCATACAAAGAGCTTGTTTGGGTGCCAAAAAGAACAGAACAAATAATTGGGACTTTTCTGAGTTTACAGAACTGCTTGTGTCTGCTTGCTAATGTGTGTGCATGTATGATGGAATTTTGTCTAAGATTTCCTTCATTGTAATATGTCCCACCTAATAGCCAGGTTGTGCTAAACTTTACCTCTAAATATTGGTGGCTACACATAGTTATCTAAAAGAACCTAATTAATTGTAAATGACAGAATCCATTGAAGTCAGTCACAAAGGTAGTCCAACCTCCACATTTGACAGACTGGAACAATGTGGTCCAGAGAGGCTAGGGAATCTACACAGATGAATCCAAGATACAGTTTGCCATCTGGGCTGGCCTTTTGCTGCTTCCTACCCCTTCTGTTGACCATCCTTAAACTTGAGAAGCTACTGCACTGACAGACCAAGAAAACCAAAGCTAAAATTGTGCACATACATATATGTATTTATATTTGTGTATTTGGTCACATGTGTTTATTATACTCGTTTATGGTATACTTTGCTTTATGTAATAAACATAAATCCCCAGAAAAATAGAGCTAAATTAAAATTTGTATGTTGATAATATATATATCACAAAGATAAGAGGAAGAATATTAATTAATTAATAGATTGATGAATAACTTGGTACAATTTATGGATAATAGTTCCCAGTGTTTCACACAGTGCCCCCATATGGTAAATTGTTCAGTAAATAATTGTTGATTGATGGGACATAAATGTGAGTACTCTAGGTCCTGATAAAATATTTTTGTTGTTAATGAACTAATTATTATCCCAAATTGTTCCCAGAAAGAATGGCTTAAGAGCAACCAGTATGAAATGTAAGTTATTATTTTGGGCAGATATTTGCCAATATTTGATAAACTTATATCTAATGACCCTATATAAGAGATCAAGTCAATATCCCTAGGGATGTATTTTGTAACTAGTGCATCTTGGAAGGTTACTAGAATATTACATTTTTAAAAATTAGATATTTTATGGGTGCTTTATCAAATTATTTTGTGCATCATCTCCTGTAGATATTCCCCAGGCAAAAATAATTGTGGCAACATACTGTAGCTCTATAAAGTAGGACACTGAGGTCTCCTTTGTCCATTTATCTATATGCTAAGATACAGAGTTACTTTTGGAAGAAAATCTTGGCTTTGTCTAAAAATAGGCCCTTGGCTCATCTCTGTTGGAAGCAGTCTGGCTTTCTATCCAAACATGTGCCTCCTCAGCAGCCTTCATTTTTATAAGAAGGAATCTTCCTACTTTGACAATTAGTTGATTGTCAGAGCATATCAATCTGTCTTTATTTGGGAAAATAGCATATGTTAATTCCAAGCTCCTACCAAAGAGTGTGTCCTAGATTGCTTATTGCTCAATTCTTATAACTCCTGTAGGGGAAAAATTATTAGAAGATTAATAGAAGTATTTTACATATATTTCTCTGTTTGTATTAATCAAGCTTTTTTATTTTCGGTAGTTTTGATGCTTTGACATCTGGGGCCTTGCTGATCCTGGAGGAACTGCCCCGCCCAAGGCTAGCTAATTCCTAGGCACTTGTGAGAGTGCCTTTTAAATGCAAACCCACCAATCCGGGGCCCAAACCCTAAGACCTCCGTTTTATTGGGCTCTCACAGAGTTCTCACACTCAGGGTCACTGTTTCCTAGCCCTAAACATCCAAGGGCCATGTGCCAGACAACTAGAAACAGCCCTTACACCCCAGAACCTGCTGAAATTATTCAAACTATGCACTCATAAACCCACTTATCCTGCTTCACCTGTTTCTTCCAATAGAAAACTCAACAGAGGCTCTTAAATTTTTTTCTCCCATCCCCTCCACCTCCTGACTGACTGTGGTACTTCCCTGCACAGCCCTGCATGGTGTGGTGTGCCCCTCCTCCTGGCAACAGTGAGAAACAAGCTATCTTTGCAACAGAAATCATCTCCTGATGTCTTGGTTCACCAAACCTGAATAATAATGAAACCTACAATTAGAAACACCTTTGAAGCAGACCAGCACTAAAAATTTAGCTAAGGCTCAAATCTAACTATTTGAATCTCTCAGTGACTTGCTTTTACTGGATAATCTTTTTCTCTTATGCCAGCCACCTGTGTTTTAGTATTTTTAGAAGAAAAAAATTATAAATTATTTTTTAGATAAATGTGAAGTTGTTGCTAATTACATAACTATTGTCAAAAATGTGCCTTCTATGAATTTATACAATAGAAATATAGTAGCAAACATACTTTAAATCTCATATTTTACTTTGAGCAATATATTGATCAAATTTTACTGTATACACAATTTTTTGCTCAAAAACTTACTATAAAACATTTTCTTAAAGAAAATCTATAATTATTTTATTGTAACTAATTACCTGTCAATGTATTCTTTTTAATAATATGTGGGTTTTCTTCAGTAGTGAGTTGGAGCTGGGTCTTATTGGCCTATGAGAACCGACTATTAACTTTTCAGGAATTGTATGTTGGTAGTTTGAAATTGGCCATGGTTGGAGTAATTATACCATGGAAATTGACAAATACTGAAAATTAGGGCTTCCCTAATCCCTGTGGAGAGGCAGATGTTAAACATTTATCAGCACACCACTGGTTTTCTTACACTTGTTTTATAAACTAGTATACATCTAAATCAATAGGAAGGGTTTTAACATCTTTGGAATTTCAGCCTAATTTACAATAAATATGTTAAAATTTGTCAAACATTTAATGAAACCAAATATAAAGTTTCAGACTAATAGCAGAGCTGCTTGATTTTTTATTAGACCAATAAAATGTACTGTTAATTTGCTTTTTAAATGAATAAAGAAATTCAACTTGATTTCTTAGGCTAAAGTGGAATAAGTGAAATGAAAATGTATTTGCTATTTATAGATAGATGTTCATGGCTAACTAGGTATACAGCTTCCACTTGGCTGGTGAGAATGTTGAGAGAGAGAGAGAGAGAGAGAGAGAATTCAAAGTGGGGTAGGGTGAGGCCCAGTGATGTGGGAACTCCAGAGTTCAAACAGCAATTGGAGTCTTCTCTGGCTCAAGTTCAGGGGATTAGCTTCATGGCAGGAGGCCCAGAGAACTGACACCACCCAATTAATCAGAATAAAGATGAATCTGAGTTAGTCTGGACCAGCTAAAATCATTCCGTATCAGATGGGAAGAATCAAAATGGCATCAGGATTCATGAGGAAACAGTTGTCTGACTTTTTGTTGTGCATCAGTAAAGTAAGAAGTCAGACCTGCCATTACAAATACGAAAGTCAGGTTTAAAAGAACTTAAGCATATATTTACTTTCAAAGTATATGGCACTTAGATTTTATAACATAGTTAAGTAATAAAGTGCCTGAAAAATAAGGAAGCAATTTTCATACCTTCCGAGGCATCTGTGAAGTCAAAAATGTGAAACCTGGGAAAGTACACTTGTGTATGAATTACCTTCTCCTGCCAATTCACCTTGATTTCAATGATTCTCCAGGGATTATTATACATGTAAAATTGATTTTCTGTGTTATAGGTTCACCTTGCAGCAATGAAAAACATTTTTTTCTATTGTGGTCAAAAACACATAACATAAAACTTGCTATTGACTTTTCAAAAGTATACAGTAGTTAAGATAGTAGCATTAACTGTATACACATTGTGCAAAAGATCTCTAGAACTTTTCATCCTGCAAAACTGAAACTCTGTATCTATTGAACAACTTCTCTTTTTCCCCCTCCTCCCCCTGCCCCTGGCAATCAGCATTCTATTTTCTGTTTCTAAGAATCTGACTATTTTAGATATCTCATATAAGTGGAATCATGATGTATTTGTCTTTTGGTGACTAGCTTATTCCACTTAGCACAAAGTCCTCAAGGTTCATCTATGTTGTAGCATATGACATGCTTTTCTTCATTTTTAAAGACTGAACAATATTCCATTGTATGCATATACTACATTTTCTTTGTTCGTTCTTCTGCTGATGGACATTTAGGTTGCTTCCAAATCTTGGATATTGTGAATAATGTTGCAGTGAACGTGGATGTGCAAATAACTCTTCAAGATCTGATTTTCAACTCTTTTGGGTAAATACCCAGAAGTGGGATTACTGGGTATAGTAATTCTATGTTTAAATGTGTGAGGAAACTCCATACTGTTTTCAATACCAGCTGTACCATTTTATATTCCCACCAACAGTGCACGAGTTTCAATTTCTCTACATTCTCACTAATAATTGTTATTTTCTTGGTTTTTTTCTTGTTTTTTTTGATACTGTCCATTCTAATGGGTGTGAGGTAATATCTCATGTGCATTTCTCTGATGATTAGTGATATTGAGCATCTTTTCATATACTTGTTGGCCATATATTGGCCATTTGTGTATCTTCTTTGGAGGTATGTCTACTCAAGTTCTTAGCTCATTTTTAAATAGGACTTTTTTCTTTTTTAGTTGTAGGAGTTCCTTATGTGTTCTGGATATTGACCTCTTATCAGATATATGGTTTGCAAGTATTTTCTCCCGTACCATAGGTTTTCTCACTCTATCGATTGTTTCCTTTGCTCCACAGACATTTTAAGTTAATACAGTCCCATTTGTCTACTTTTGCTTTTGTTGCCTGTGCTTTTAGTGTCGTATTCAAGAAATCATTGCCAAATCCAACATCATGAAGCTTTTCCTATGTGTTCTTCTAGGGGTTTTATAGATTTGGGTCTTATTTTCATGTCTTTAACCCATTGTGAGTTAATTTTTATATATGGTGTAACATAAGGGTCCAACTTAATTCTTCTGCAGCTTTATATTCTGTTTTTCCAGCACCATTTGTTCAAGAGACTAGCCTTTCCACATTGTATATCTTTGGCACCTTTGTTGACGATCATTTGGCCATATATGTAAGGGTTTATTTCTGTGTTCTCTATTTTGTTCCATTGGTCTGTATACATAGGACCATTCAGTGACAGACCACATTAATGAATAAAGTTAACTTGATTTAAAATATGAGAATCATACTTGACTAGGCAACCGGTTATGGGGCTGTGGACTTCTTTATAGATTAGTCAAACTTGTTTTTTTTTTTCTGTACAGCTTTATTGAGATAATTCACATGTCATACAGCCGACCCCTTTAAAGTGTACAATTCATTGTGTTTTGGTATATTCACAGGGTTGTGCAACCACTACCACCATATAACTCTAAAGCATTTTCCTGTTCTTCAAAAAGATACCCCACACCCATCAGCTGTCACTCCCCAGCATCAACCTCCCAGTCCCAGCCTTAAGTAAGCATCAGTTTACTTTCTATCTCTATGGATTTGCCTATTCTGGACATTTTGTGTAAATGGAATCATACAATATGTGGCCTTTTGTGATTAACCTCTTTCATTTACTATGTTTTCAAGCTTTATCCATTTTGTAGCATGTATCAGTACTTCATTTCTTTTCATTGCCAAATACATTACACTGTATAGATATATTACACTTTATTTATTCAGCACTTGATGGATATTTATGTTGCTTTCCCATTTGAACTATTATTAATAATGCTGGTATGAACATTCCTGTTTATAGTCAAAGACTGTTAATGTAAGTGTTTGGAAATAAAGAAGAGAACCCTTGTGGAAGTCCTGATGTCTAGCATTCTGAGGACATTATGCTTCAAAGGAAAACTGTGCATTGTTTAGATCACATTCTTCCAGCTATCTGATTCTAGTCTTCCTTCATCTTTGAACAGCTCCCTATGTGTAGACAGCTGATAGCAAAGCAAAATAATTCCTCTCTATAGACCAATAAATTCTGACAGGTGGAGGTTTACTCGCCTTCCCTCCCCAACTGAGGAAGAGGCCAGTTTTACTTTCATTTAGACATTAATTTCAATATTTCTGATCTATAAAATATGGGTCTAAAAAATAATCTCCCTTGAACTGGTTGTAATATCTTATTAGTTTTGTTATTAATGAATTAAATAAAATCATTAACACATTTTCATTTTTAAATCTGTATGGGAGTCATGATTTTGCTTTTTTTGAAAATGATCTTTTAACAACATGCTCAATATTTGGCTGCCTCCAAAACTTCTCCATTTTCTGGTGGAATTAGAATTTCAGTGGCTCTGAGAAGTATCCACCAGTTGGTCGAGAAATTTCTGAAATCTCAACAAAGGTAGCTAACATATCACTGTACTGTCAAATTTAAGTACATTCTAAGAGAGTTTTTTTCTGGATAGTCTTGAAGTTACAGGAAAGTTTTGAGCAGAAGAACTCAAGAAGACTTCTCAATTCGTGGATATGTGAGTACCACATTTATAAGTTTTTCTAGCCTACTTGGATCACTGTAGAGAGCTAATAAGGATAGCGACTATAAAGCAATGGCTGTC
Organism: Platanista minor; assembly: GCA_004363435.1. Classification (NCBI taxonomy): domain Eukaryota; kingdom Metazoa; phylum Chordata; class Mammalia; order Artiodactyla; family Platanistidae; genus Platanista; species Platanista minor. The sequence goes on along the minus strand of RJWK010016321.1, from coordinate 24,048 downwards.
ACTATCATCTTAACCAAAAAGCCAGGAGTAGACCTCCATAACCAAAAATGTAGCAGGGAAGATGGGGCTATCACGGTTTCTGATACTTCCTATTCATGGTCTCAGAAGCTTCCCCACATATATGACAACCCTACTATATAGGGTTCACCAAACGGTGATTCAGGAGTGAGAACTTCAGGTATATGCTAGACATTAGCAACTCACTAGATTCTAGTATCCATTACATCAACTAGTTAGTGTTTCCCAAATATCCATCCACAGTCCAGCTGTACAACAGAATCACCTTTGGAACATTTTGGAGTTTACTAGATTCCATCCCAGAGATTACTATTCAGGAAGGCTGACATAGAACCCAGGAATCTGAATCTGATCGAACACTCTAGGTGACTCTCATTTTCACACAAGGTTTGAAGTCAGTGGATAAGATACTAACAAAGAGAAATATTTTGTAATTTTGCAATATAATTCATGTGTTTTCTTATATTGCTTTCTAAGCATCTTCCACAATGACAAGAATAGCTAACATTCACCTTTCATGCCTCACTATGCCAAGGAATTAAATCAAACTTTCTATGAGCAAGGAACATCACAGAGTCTTAACTTATTTAATAAAGATTCCATAGGCCACCATAATTGGTTTCTTTTGAACTTAACTAATATACAAGTCAGTTTCCTTTTTATAATGTCAAATTCTACCGATAACTATTTCAAAATCAATTGTGTATTTGATTTCTACACGGCGAACCTACAAGATAGTAATATATTAGAAATATTTTGTATTTTTATTAATTCCTCAGTTATGAATTGTTTGTTCCTTATATATCTTAGGTTTTATATACCCAAACATATGGCTAGGATCTTTCATAGAAGTCATATTTTCCATAGCTGGAGACAATTTCATTTAAAGCAAAATTAAAATCATTATAGTATACATTGACCTTGTGATTCGAAAATCCCACAGAAGTGATCAAACAGTTTTAATGAGGTGATGATGATGTACAGATATTTTGGAAAATGTGCCTATATGTAAATATGTAAGTTTCTGGGTTGGCACTCATGCGAGGGTATCTCAGTGTCAGTTTTATGCCTAGTGATAGACTTTTGAAGGTGCATGTGCTTTTCAGAAAGTAAAACTACATCGCATAATAAATGACTATGCATCTAAATGCTTCATTTGGCCTTGGGCCAACTCTCCTTCGGGTGAGCATGTGGTAGTCTATCATTTGGTTCTATGTTGCTGGTCTTGCTTAATTTCTGAGGCTCTTGAGGTGGGCTCAACTTATGAATTTGCAAAATATGTACACTTTGCATAAATAATATTATAGCACACTGTAATCAAATACATGTAATTTATTATAAGAAAGTTTTCAGGCTTCACAAAATAATGTCAGACTAAATTGTTAGCTTCTAGAACAAAGCAAAAAAATTTTAAAAATCCACAAAATTCAGTTTCCTTCCCTTTAAAGCTACATCAGGTCAAATTTACATTTCTGGCAAAGATAATATCTTGTTTTCGTTTTTGAAACTATACTTTTTTTTTTTTTTTTTCCGGTACGCGGGCCTCTCACCGTTGTGGCCTCTCCCGTTACAGAGCACAGGCTCCGGACGCGCAGGCTCAGCGGCCATGGCTCACGGGTCCAGCCGCTCCGCGGTATGTGGGATCTTCCCGGACCAGGGCACGAACCCATGTCCCCTGCATCGGCAGGCGGACTCTCAACCACTGTGCCACCAGGGAAGCCCGAAACTAAAATTGTCTAAAATTGTCATTAATTAATAAAGCTCAATTTCATCTCTCATTAATGTGTTTGTTTCTATTCTCAGTATCATAAAATATGAATTCCATTTCCTTTGAGGACCCAGCTAGGTATTAAACTATTTTCAACTGTTCACTCTATTATTACTGTATTCACAAAATAAATAAGAGGCTTAGATTATTGTTCAAGTTTTGTCACACTTCAATAAGTAAGTAGTATTCTGATTTTTTCCATAGACATGTACCATTTTGGTGCCCATGGCTTTCTTTTAAAAGTAATGTGATATGAAGGAACAAAACTTAGCTTGTAGGCCAGATAATTATTAATGTAGAATTTAACAGTGCTTTGCTCAATTAAATAAAAATCAAGAGCAGGATTCAGACACAAGATTTTCTAGACTAACTGGTCGCTTTATTTCAGCTTATATAAATAAATTTTTAGAAAACTAACACCTTATAATTTCAGTTTTAAAGTTTTTTTCTTCTAAAAACAATCCAAAAATAAAAAAACCCTGAGAAAGTATGTGATCCATATATACATGTAGAATCTAATCAAAGATACTAGTTAAGTAAAGAACTTTGTAGTGGCTTAATCAAGAAGAAACTAGCTCTAAGCCAGCAACATCTCCAAATACAATCACAGTGTTGGGAACCGTCCTAGGACAAGAAGAAGAGGGTTGGTTGCTCAAGATCTGTCTGATGATTAGGATAAGTTCTTGTTCATTATTCATCCAATTCAAAAGTTTAATAGTGTATAAACATGTAAGTCATTCATCTATATTTTCAAACTTTATTTGAAATTATTGTGTTAATGGTAATTGACAAGATTCTCTGCTGGACATCAGGATTATGGCTAGGAACCTATAGAAAATGTACTAACAAATTTAGAGCAAATTTTTTATTATTTCTAAAAGCAGATGACCACATCTACAAATTAAATACTAGAGCTTTCTTAAAATGCAGTGTGTTATAATTTGAATTTTGTGTAAAGTGGGACTATAATGGACCTCCCCAAGGAGGTTTTATTACTAGAACTAGACTGGAAATGGAAATAAAATCACAGAAACCTCCTGTTTAATTGGAGACAAACAGGGATGTTTATTTACTTTAATAATTAATTCAGCAAGGCTAATGCCATGGAATGGAGAAGCTACTGAGATACCTTTATTATTCTTTGATTTTTTTCCCCATATTTTCACAATTAAAACTGTTTTGGGGCTTCCCTGGTGGCGCAGTGATTGAGAGTCCGCCTGCCAATGCGGGGGACACGGGCTCCTGCCCCGGTCCGGGAAGATCCCACATGCCGCGGAGCGGCTGGGCCCACGAGCCATGGCCGCTGAGCCTGCGCGTCCGGAGCCTGTGCTTCGCAACGGGAGAGGCCACAACAGTGAGAGGCCTGCGTACCGCACAAAACAAACAAACAAACAAACAAACTGTTTTGGACAACTATTTCCCCCAACAGCTGTGTGCAAAAGAGAGCTACGTTATTATATAGCTCAATAACTAGGCTTAGCATCTCTAAGGTAAAAAAAGTACTGAATATGAATTTCACTAACAGGTTTTCGATTTGAATCTCATTCTGACACTTTGCTAACTGTTCTCTCAGTGAAGGATCGCTGTGTCTCTCTTATTTGTTTCAGTCTTGAAATAATAAATTATTCTGAAGCAGAGTAGACAACCTGCCAATCGCAAGGATGCCAGAGTTCAGGTGCACCTTGTGGATAGAGGATTGGCAGGGTGTATACTACTCCTAGAATCCTTCTGCCAGAGGAGCTAATCTGCTGAAAGTAAAATGGGTTTCTGTAGAGACAGATAAATACCTAACACTTGTTTTTCAACATGCAATTTGCACCACTATAAAACTGAAAACCAAAAGGAATTGGTATAGCAGCTATTGTTTCAACCTGAGAAGCAGTGACAGTAATGAAAACATCACACACGTCTGGTCCAATAAAACTCTTGGCTTTCTGTGTTTTGTGTGGGCAACCAAATAAAGTAAAAATAGAGAAAAGAGAGAAGATGTATCACCTTGGCCTAAATGTGCTGTGTAAATCTACTGTGGTTTATTTGTAGAGCTAATATATTAATAATAACTTAAAAATGACTTTAAGAAATCCCAAGAAGTTCTATAGTTTATTACTTGTAGTAACTAAAAGTAAATACTCAAACCTATCATGAGCCTACTTTAGGCTGAAAAGCCAAGATACTGGCTGTATTGTAGAATGAGAAATGAACCAAAATTATGGTATAAATTTTCAATGGCATGCCCTAGCCGTGAATGTAGGTAGAAAGTCATGCTGAATCATTATCAATTTATTTAGGCAAAAATTATACCTTCTTGATTACAAAATCCATTTATTGGTTTAAGCTTAATTTTATAACTAGCATCACAAAATCAGACTGTTCATAAATATCTCTGATGTATTCTGAATGTAAGCCTGAGGACTCTATCACTGTTTTAGAGAAGTATATTTTACCTCTACAATGAAGTGGGTGTGAAATATTGTAAGACTAAAAAATACATACTTAATTTTTTACCCTTAAATAGGGATGGTTATTTTAAAAGATGGACCTTTAAGATGCCAGAATATCAACATTCATATCTAAAGATGACAAAGCACTCTGATATTTACAAACATAAAATAAGCAGTTATAACTAAACTTTTGGTAAACAAGTGCCTCATTACTGTCAACACACTTTTCTTATTAGTACTGGTACAGAAACAGTAGTATGAGTAAAATATCCTTTTAAGCTAAAGTTATGGGTAAAACTACCTATAGGAATTGATCTTCCATTACTTCACCTATTCCATAAAGAAATTATTCTAGAGACCTCCAAGTTCGTTCTATTCTTTTCTCTCCCTTTATGAACTTGTTAACATGCAATCAACCAGGTGCCTTCATGCTATAAATCAAGGAGTGATAGGCAGTTTTCAGGCTCAGCTTAGTCAATTTTCTCTAGTCTTAAAATTTTATTTGGGTTTGATTTAGGCTTAATTTCACAACTACACCCAACATTTCACTTTCACATATGAATAATTTAATTATTTGAAGAGATATTCAGAATATCCATTATGAAAACTGAAAAAATATATTGAGAAAACCCCTAAAACAATGTAGAATACATTTTGTACTTTTTATTGACTAATCTTATGGCCCATTCTTGGTTACAAAGGAAATAAGAGTAACAGCCCAGGGCTTCCCTGGTGGTGCAGTGGTTGAGGGTCCGCCTGCCGATGCAGGAGACACGGGTTCGTGCCCCGGTTCTAGAAGATCCCACATGCCGCGGAGCGGCTGGGCCCGTGAGCCATGGTCACTAGCCTGCGCGTCCGGAGCCTGTGCTCCGCAACGGGAGAGGCCACAACAGTGAGAGGCCCGTGTACCGCAAAAAAAAAAAAAAAAAAAAAAAAAAAAAAAAAGAGTCACAGCCCACAATATTCTACATGATTTATAAAATAAATCACATATGAAAATCAAAATCCCCCTCTTTCCCAAATATAATACACTGCATTTTGGATGCCTTGCATGTCAGTACTAAACTTCACCTAACACTGTCCCAGTCCCTTTTCGATTAGAACAGGTAAAATTTATGACCTCTTATCCCCAGTACATTAATGATCTATTGAACTAAGTTTTGATCCTTATAAAGTTAAAATACCTTTCATAATTTATGGAAGTGCAAATGTTGTCTAAGACAGCACTGACCAATAGAAATTTCTGTGATGAAAATATTCTGTATCTCCACTGTTCAGCAGGTAGCTACTGAGTCTTTTGAATGTGGCTAGTGGGACTAAGGAACTTAATTTTAAATTGTATTTGAGTTAAAGTTAAATAACCACATGTATTGGGTTAATTACTACTGGTCTAGCAGTCCCTTCAAACACTCAGGTAAGTGTTAGAAATGGAAGGTAGGTTATGGACAATCCAGGAATCAGAAATTATGAAAAATTATGTTTTAAAAACTTTGTCATTGGACTTCCCTGGTGACACAGTGATTAAGAATCTGCCTGCCAATGCAGGGGACACGGGTTCGAGCCCTGGTCCGGGAAGATCCCACATGCCGTGTAGCAACTAAGTCCGTGCGCCTCAACTACTGCGCCTGCGCTCTAGAGCCCGCGAGCCACAGCTACTAAGCCCGCGCGCCTAGAGCCCAAGCTCCGCAACAAGAGAAGCCACCGCAATGAGAAGCCCACGCATCACAACCAAGAGTAGCCCCCTGCCCCCACAGCAACGAAGACCCAATGCAGCCAAAAATAAAATAAATTTAAAAAAATAGTTAAAAAAAAAACCCTCTGTCATTCATCCCTTCAGTATGAATTATTCCAGAAGGTTCATATTAAAAAAAAAGTGAAACCCAAACCAACCAAATTCTTTAGGCTGCTTTTCTGTATGAATCATCTTTTTGTAAAGAGGTGTAAGACTGGTTTTGTTGCCAACTCTGCCCCCTCTTCTACAGATAGAACTGTAGTGATTAGGTTCCTGCATTTATTTAGGTTATTCTCCTAAAAAACATGGTTTCCATACTGCAAATAAATGACAGGAACTTTTCCACCTAATTACCCCAGACAACGCAGATGTTCTTTCCAAAAGTGGAGACTGGAACCACAAGCCCCCTCACATTGCCTGTTACATCTGTTTATGCTCATAGAAGTGACATCCACGTCGTAGACAGGGAATGCCAATTTCTTGGGAAAGCACCCAGAATTTGGTGAGGCTTGAAGAAAAAATTCCATTGTTCAAAATAAGAGATACATAGAATTGAGCAGCTACAAAGCTCTTTTGAAATTAAGCAAGAAAAGATTTTGCTTCCAGAGTATAAATTCTGTGTATAGACTTGCCGGAGTTCGTATGCAGCCATAATCATTTACTAGCGATAAAGCTGTAGGTAAGTTACAAAACCTAAACCTCAGTTTTCCCATCTGTAAAATGTAGATAATAATAGCTCTGTTGGAAAAACTCCTGTAAGACTTTGAAATGGGCAAAAGATTATTGAGTGTCCTTTCAGTGGAATGCTGGATGTTACCTAAAGGATCTGGAGTTTCATGGTTCTACAGTAGTTTGCACCTTTGCCTGCCTTTGACTTTTTACGACTCTATAAGCCCTAGAAACTTAACGATACTATAAATGGTTCTTATCTATACATATGCAAAAGTATTTTGTTCCTTAGAGATACAGTTGATCACTGTCCTGTATAGGAGATAATTCAAAATATTACATTTTAGTGCCTTATTAACCAGTTTTGCCTCTTTTCTGATTTTCCATAAAGCTTTGTTCTTCACATTCTCATTTGGATGGGTTGCAATATTTTGGTGTTCCCTCCCTAACTGATGAGTCAAATAACATTTTTGACACAGCTTCATTTTACATTTCGGTTAGAGTATATTTTTACCTTCTTGAAAAATTATCCTTAAAAGTTTCTACTCCACAGTTTTTTTGAGAGTTGCTTTAAAGGTCTATATTGATGGTTATGATTGGTTTTATATTTTGCAGTAAGGCTGTAACACTTCCGAAATTTTTGATAGGGAAAGGAGGGGGCAACTGAGCATTTATAAAAGGGGAGTCTGAAAAGCTCTTTCCTGATAAGGAAGTCAGAAGATTTCCTCACCTCTTTCCTTTTAGCAGCGGAAGGTCAAGGTGGGTGTTAGGCGAAGCACAGTGGCCTAAGCGGAGGAGTGGAGGTCACTCTGGATCTGGGCCTAGGTGCCGGCCTTCCCTGCCAGGAGCGTGGCCCAGGGTTTTGGATGCCCTGGGGTCACGGAGTTAACTGCAGACTTCGTGGGGCCCCAGCAGCAGACAGCCCAAGAACCCAGTTCTCGCGAAACCAGGACCCGAGCTGAAGGGCAAGATTTGCCCCAGTCCCGAGGGGCCCCTCGCCCACGGCCGAGGGGGTGGGGCGGCCTCGCCTCGGGCCGGTGCTTTTCGCCCTCCGTTGGCCGCCAGAGGCTCCCTCTCTCTCCCTCTCCTGGGATTTTGCTGCCGGGCTCCCTCTCTCTGCGGCCCTAGAGTTAATCCCATCAGCCGAGGTGAGGCACCTGTTACCCCGGGCCTTCCTCACCCCCGCGGCCTCTCCCCCGTTACACCCCCGCTACGCCGCCAGCCAAACGGCCCGGCGCGGGCGGCCGCACGTGGGCGAAGCCCCTGCCCGGGCGGGGACCCCCTCCCCAGGTCGGCCCGAGTGTGCGAGCGCGTCGGGGCCCGGGCCGCCGCCCGCCCGCAATGGCGTTAGGGAGCGCAGCGCGCCTCCCGGGGCCGCCCGCCGCGGGCCGGGCGCGCGTGGGGGGCCGCGGCGCGCGTGGAAGCGGCCGCCGCAGCCGCCCATCGCGCTGCGCCGGGAGGAGCGGGTGGAGGGGCAGCGAGCGGGCCGGCGCCGAGCCGAGCCGCGGCCACCGTGGGGCGGGGGGCGCCTCGGAGGCGGGGGTGGGAGCTGCGGCCTCCTGACCCTCCCCACCGGCGGCGGCTCCCGCTCGGGTAAGGGGGAGGATGTGCGCGGGGCGAGGAGCTGGGGAGGGTGGAGATGAGGAGGAAAAAATCGGGATGTACAAAGGCTGAGTTGCAGGCTGAGGGTGGGGGTGGGCTGCGGTTGGGGAACGTTAGGTTGAGGATCGGAGGCAGTATCGGTGGAATCTATTGTTTCCTGGCACACTGGGAGGAAAAACAAAGGGATTTATTAGTATTACCCTGTAATTTTTTTTCTTCTTCTTTTTTTAATGTGGATGGGGAGCTCGGCTCTCCCCATGCCACACTGGGATCCGCCTGGCAGCCGCCGGGAGCCGCAGCCAATGTGTTAGGACTTCAGGTGCTTCTTGGCACAAAGCTAGACAGCGACCTCCTACCATAGCGCTTGGCGTCACCTGCTCTCCCGGCCCTGCCCCTGCCCGGGGCCGAGGGATTGCGTCCCGAACCAGGCTCGGGAATCGGCTGTCTCTCAAGTTGGTGTTATTTATGTTTGTCTTTTGTGAGGGCAGGTTTTGAATACCCCGGCGGCCCCAGCGCCCCCGCCCCTTTGGGTTCGAATTGGCAGGGGAGGGAGTGGGGGGGTTGGGGGGAGGGGAGGGTGTGTACGGCTTAAACAAATGTCAGGATAGAAGGAGATTGTTGAAGCTTAACAAAAAAAACAGGCACCGCACTCTGAAGCCTTTCTTGTTTGTCTGCATGGGCCATGCATGCGTGCTGGGCCAGGAGCTGAGTCTGGAGACGGTTTAAGTGAAAGTGTGTGCTTCCTCATCTGATGGTGCGTGAGGGTGATAGGGCTCCGCCTAATATTAAAAAACAAAACAAAAACAAAATGAAAAATCTTTAGAACTACAACGTCTGCTGCTCAGCGGATCTTGAAGTATTTGCTTGCTGGCATATTGATGTGAAATGCAGCTGTGGGCTAGAGGAGACCAGCCAGCACGTATTGCGTTGTATTCTGAGCTTGTAGTAAGTTAGAGGCAAGTGTAATAAACAAATTAGGGCTATGAAAAGAGGTTTCATGGTCCTTTATTTTCTGATCTTCACGTTCTCATACATTTATTCCCATGATATCCTGTATCCCACTCTATAATTAATAATGTTCACTCTTAGGAAACTTCCAAATATTTGATGTGGTTCTGAACTTAGAGTGAAACTTACTGCCATTTAAGAACTTTCTTCTTGTTTTGGTCTGAAATTGCACTAGTGTTGTTTTGCGGATGCTGTAGATGAGAATATTGGGCCAGAAAGAGTGAAATAAGCCTCTGTAGACACGTTTTGGAGTTTGTAAACATAGATTCTGAACTTTCAATTGTGCTTGTACAGAAAGAATAAGTTCTACCTGATGTGGAGAATCTCAAGTGAATTTCATTTTTCTGGACAGTTTGATGATTCTTAAAGATCTAGGAACTGCTGGTTTCTTTTAAGGTCATTCACAAAACCAACCAAAACTTGGGCTGAAGTATTGCTTTCAGGTGTACTGTGTGTCACTTGTAGGTGTGTATGTGTGTGATTTTGGTAGGGATCTCAAGTTATGTTTGAAACAGTTTTGTTACCACACACCAATGAGAGTTATAACTTTTAAATTCTTGGCTTTGAAATTCCCATTTCAATATGTAATTTCTTCTTATTTGACATGTGGCCAAGCCACTTTGAAAAAAAAATGTATAATAGTTGACTAAACATAAATTCAAATAAGTAAATGAATTCAGAAATTCGTTCTTTTCTATTACAGATGAACCTCTAGTCTTGCTTTGAAAAAGCCATTTTGTGTAACTCTTGACTGAATAATTTCCTAATACACCTGTTGGGAGGATCTCTGACACAGTATGCCATTTGAGAGATACTTTTTCTTGACCAGATACTGGTGATTAGAGAAGAGAGGTGTTTTGTGTTTTTTTGTGGTTTTTTTTCCTGATCATTATGAACATTGGCTTTTCACCCCTGAAGTAAAAATGTTGAAAACCGAGTCTTCAGGTGAACGTACCACTCTCAGAAGTGCCTCTCCTCACAGGAATGCGTATAGAACTGAGTTCCAGGCACTGAAAAGTACCTTTGACAAACCCAAGTCAGATGGGGAACAAAAAACAAAAGAAGGTGAGGGCTCCCAGCAGAGCAGGGGAAGGAAATATGGCTCCAATGTCAACAGAATTAAAAATCTATTTATGCAGATGGGTATGGAACCCAGTGAGAATGCTGCACTCATTGCCAAAACAAGGGGGAAAGGTGGACCTTCATCCCCTCAGAGGCGAATGAAGCCCAAAGAATTTCTGGAAAAAACAGATGGCTCAGTTGTTAAGTTGGAGTCCTCTGTTTCAGAACGAATTAGTAGATTTGACACAATGTACGATGGCCCTTCATATTCTAAGTTCACAGAAACTCGCAAGATGTTTGAGAGAAGTGTGCATGAGTCAGGACAGAACAACCGCTATTCCCCAAAGAAGGAGAAAACTGGAGGGAGTGAACCTCAGGATGAATGGGGTGGTTCTAAGTCCAACAGAGGCAGTACTGATTCCTTGGACAGCCTTAGCTCCCGGACGGAGGCCGTCTCCCCAACTGTGAGTCAACTGAGTGCAGTATTGGAGAACACCGATTCCCCCAGTGCCATCATTTCTGAGAAGGCTGAGAACAGTGCATACTCAGTGACTGGGCATTATCCCCTGAATTTACCATCGGTTACTGTTACAAATCTTGACACCTTTGGGCACCTTAAGGATTCTAATTCTTGGTCTCCTCCAAGCAAACACAGTGACGATGCAGAGGATGCTCAGAAGAGTAATACAACTCCAGTACTAGAAGTGGCTTCGAAAAGTACCTCTCTAGCTTCAGTGCCCAGTGAAGAGGCACAGCAGAGCAAGGAAGCCGAGGACTCCACATCTAACCAAGAGACTCCTGACAGAATTGACAAAGACATTCCTGAAGAACCTTGTGCTGAAAACAAGGCAGTTACAGAGCCTGAAATCCCTTCACCACAAAACGAACCTTCAGAAGACGCAGAAGCTCATTTGGTTGGGAGTGAGGCAGCAATGCAACAGAAGAAAGAACTTGCAGGTGGTGATTTTACCTCTGCTGATGCTTCTAGATTCAGTTGTGGAAAGGAAGTATTCGAAGATTCAAATAATTTTGGGAGCTCCCATGTTTACATGCACAGTGACTATAATATATATAGGGTGAGATCCAGGTATAATTCAGACTGGGGAGAAACAGGCACTGAACAGGATGAGCAGGAAGATAGTGATGAAAACAATTACTATCAACCTGATATGGAATACTCAGAAATCGTTGGATTGCCAGAAGAAGAAGACATCCCGGCAAATAGGAAAATTAAGTTTAGTAGTGCTCCAATTAAGGTAAGTATGTTTTCTCAGTTTGCTTTTGAAGTTTTTTCTAAGTTTTTTTTTTTTTTTTTTTTTTTTTTTTTTTTTTTTTTTTTTTTTTTTTTTTTTTTTTTTTTTTTTTTTTTTTTTTTTTTT